>JBCEWE010000215.1:232500-245000 GCA_039877035.1 Silurus lanzhouensis
GGGCCCTGGAGCAAGGCCTCTAACCCTCAGCTCTTCAATTGTAAATCACTCTGGATAAAAGTGTCTGCCATATCCTGTGAATAAAAATGGTTAATTGGGTGTCTTGCATATTTTGAGGGGTTCAGATGTTATTATAACAGCAACTTAGAACTAAATGTGGAATGAGATGTTATCCTGGAACATCTAAGAGCTTCCAAGAGCATGTTATTAAGTTCCCGAGCGCTTACAATCATGTAACACCTTCTGGCTTAACGAATACAATAGGCCAGTTCCAGCACACTTATCACCAAGTGTCACAGACGCCTCCTGTTTACCTCCTGTCCTACTTCCTGGTTCCCGCTTTGTCTTCCACTTCCTGGTTTTTCTGCTTTATGTCTTCCTACTGCTCTGGCTCCGTCCTGGAGACTGATAACGTTCTACACGTTTCCCATGAACACCGGCTGCACCTGACCCTCCTTACTGGTCTGCTCATAGGACTGATTATTACTAGCCTTTTTCTGCCCCTGTGCTGAAGAAAAAAACTGTATGATCTAGAATGTGTGTGTGTGTGATGACTGTTGCAGTTTGGTGTGTGTGTGTGTGTGTGTGTGTGTGTGTGTGTGTGTGTGTGTGTGTGTGTGTGTGTCTCAGCACAGAAGGCAGGACCAGGTGGATTGAGAGAGGACAGAAGGTGCCTTCGCCCTGAAGGTGCACTCAGGTGGACACACACACATACACACACACACACACACACACACACACACACACACACACACACACACACACACACACACACACACACACACACACACACACCTGTTCCCCAGCTCACAGCACAGATTCTGGTTACATAGGATACTCTCTCTCTCTCTCTCTCTCTCTCTCTCTCTCTCGCACACACACACACACACACACACACACACACACACACACACACACACACATGCTTAACACACACACACACACACACACACACACACACACACACACACACACACACACACACACACACACACACACATGCTATACACACACATGCTATACATGGCCAACAGCATGACCCGCTAAATGAGCAGTGTCTTATTCTTGGCTCGCAGTGGCTGGTGGATGGATGGAAGGATGGATGGATGGATGGACGGATGAAAACCCCAGACACACACACCAAACTGCAACAGTCATCATAATCATCACCAAAGTTAATATTTCACTCTCTCGATATATTTCCACATGTTAGTTCTTTCTTCCATTCTAAATCATAAGTATGTCAAAGGCATACACTCTTTACTCTTTATCATCATCATCATCATTATCATCATCAACCTAAGGGTTCTTTACTTAGGTTGATGATGATCCACACACACACACACACACACACACACACACACACACACACACACACACACACACACACACACACACACACACACACACACACTACGCACAGGTCGCTGAGCTGTGACAGAAAGTATGAGCAGCTTGGCCCGTCTCTGCTGAAGTGTGTGTACAGCTGTCAGTATGTAACTCGAACCGCTGCCCACCTGAGTGTGTAGAGACAAAACAATAACACACTCTTCATCTCTTCTGATCAATTTTCTTCTGATGACTTAAAAAAAGAAGAGAAGAGATTCATCCTGATCCTGAACTAATCCTGATCTCGATTTCATCCTGATCGTAATTCCATTTTTATCCCAATCTTAACCTGATCCTGATCCTGGTCTCATTCTTATTCTGATCTCATCCTGATCCAGATATCAATTTAAAACCTGATCTTAACCTGATCCTGATCTCATTCTTATTCAGATCTCATCCTGATCCTGATATAATTTTAAACCTGATCTTATTCTGATCTCATGCTGAAATTGATCTTATTCTAATCATAATTTCATTCTTCTCCTGATCCTATTCTGGCCCTGATCTTATACTTTTTTTTTTATCCTGATCTAATCATGATCCTAATTTCATTCTGATCCTAATCTAATCTTGATCTTACTTTACCTTGATCTCATCCTGAGCCTGTTCTCATTCTAATCTTCAAGCTTATGAATATGTTGCACACTTTCAGAATCAACATCAAAGTTGGTTTGGGACGAAATTTACCCATGTAGTAATTATTGTTTAATTTTTCTTTACCTTTATAAGTAAATTCACTTTTATTTAAAATCTTTCTTTATAACTCGGTTTCTCTGGTGCCTTCATATTGCTGTCGTTGCTTCATGTGCATTTGTTTGCACTATTTTTGGTTTATTGGAATCTTTACTTTGTACTTAATGTGCAACTATTAAAATGCAATAAAATGAGAAAGAGAAAACAAAGGCCAGTTTGGTCTTTAAGACTGGAGATCATTCTGTGCTAAGAACATCCCTGTCCTTATGCTACATTTGACTAAAGGTCACAACAAATAACTCATGACCTCTGACCAGCAAAACGCCCCATCAACTAGGAACTCTAACTCAGGGACTCGGTATGGTCTCCTCAACACCTCAGAAGCAAACATGATGCTGAATCGACATGGCCGCTCGCAGGGTCAACAGTAAACACAGCGGCAAGTCATAGTTAAATGAGTTCCGCTCACGTCGTATCTCGTACGTACGGACAATCCCGTAACTTTTACGTAACTCGAATGCACAGTTACTCTCCTCTCCCGTCTGTCTTCGTTCTTCATGCACTCATTCTTCTTTATCAGTATACTGTTATATAATGTGTTGAATTATGATGAAGGAGCGCAGCTTCTCTTAGGCAGGGAAACGAACATTGGCCTGGAGCAGGATACGGAGCGTGAGGAAACGTTTAATGCCACATGTGTGTCTAAATCAGCTCAGCCATATGGAGCCTTTCCTCCCCGGGGAACGCCAACAAACCTGAACATGTGCCACAAATGTGCATCTGTGCAAGTTTGTACGAGTGTGTGTGTGTGTGTGTGTGTGTGTGTGTGTGTGTGTGTGTGTGTGTGTGTGTGTGTGAAAGAGAGAGAGAAAGAGAAAGAAAAAGAGAGAGAGAGGGAGGGGGGGGGTTCTCACAGCAGGCAAGTGCATGTGCTGCCATAAGTATCCACTTGTGCGTCAATGAACAAGTGCACTGACTTCCATAAAAGGTGTGTGTTTGCATATGTGTGTGTGGGTGTGTGTGTGTGTGTGTGTGTGTGTGTTGGTGTGTGTGTGTGGGGGGGGTGTTTGAGTGCATTGTAAGCAAGTGGTTCTGCTATTGCGCTGATTTTACACAGCCAGTATATCACCTGACACACTATCCATCAATAATTTTTTTCTTTCTGAACACTGTCTCATATTATATTCAGCCAAAAGTATTTGGACACGACTTTACCCCCAATATGTGGTTCGTCCACGAACAGTTTCAAATTTAGAAGGTATTAAATATGTGTTTGGATGCAGTAACATGACTTTTTGCCTTCACTTGAACTTTGAGACACAAACCTGTTTCAGCATGATGATGCTCCTGTGCACAAAGCAGCTCCATGAAGATCTGCAAAAAAAACCCAGCAATACCATAGTCAGAGTGAATACTGGATTGCGATTGGCTGAAAGAAAAGGAGTGTGTGTGTGTGAGTGTGTGTGAGTGTGTGTGTGAGTGTGTGTGTGTGTGTGTGTGTGTGTGTGTGTGTGTGTGTGTGTGTGTGTGTGTGTATGTGTTGCATACACTAGATGACATGGTCACACACTGTCCATCACCTGGTGGCACGTGTGCAGCTCTCTGGGGCAGTTATTCGGGGGCTGAGGGGTTTGTCGGTGTCCACCAGTTGGTGGCGCAGTTTGTTGGGGATGAGAGGGAGTTAAAATTGGTGGTGATTTGGTGTATGTTGGTGAAAAATTGGGTTCAAATGTGGTTGTATTTCAGTGAGGAAGTGCAGTTTTGTCTCTACTGTGTTCAGTAAACACTGCTGGCACTCTCTCGGGGTAGACGGGACAGTGTGTGTGTCTCCCCGTCAGTCTCCATGGCCAGACGTGTCGACCGAGTCTGTACTTCATCAAGGTGTGTCTTAGTTTTGGATCAGACACCGTACTCAGGTTCTATGCCACACTGTAGAGTCTGTTCTGGGCCACACAACACTCTGTAGTTGGTTTGAGTTTCCCAGTGGCTCAGATACTTCACTCTCAGGGTTTGTGTCATTTGGTTAATTCTAATTTGTTTAGTGAGTCTTTGTGGTGTGTTAGTATGTTATAGTGGTGTGTTGGTGTGTTGGTGGTGTGTTTGTGTGTTGATGGTGTGTTAGTGTGTGATAGTGGTGTGTTAGTGTTTGATGGTGGTGTGTTAGTGTGTGTTGGTGGTGTGTTAGTGTATAATAGTGGTGTGTTAGTGTGTGTCGGTGGTGTGTTAGTGTGTGATGGTGGTGTGTTAGTGTGTGTCGGTGGTGTGTTAGTGTGTGTCGGTGGTGTGTTAGTGTGTGTCGGTGGTGTGCTTGTGTGTTGATGGTGTGTTAGTATGTTGGTGGTGTGTTAGTGTGTGTTGGTGTTGTGTTAGTCTGTGTGATGGTGGTGTGTTAGTGTGTGTTGGTGATGGTGTGTTATTGTGTGATGGTGGTGTGTTAGTGTGTGATGGTGGTGTGTTGGTGCTGTGTTAGTGTGTGTTGGTGGTGTGTTAGTGTGTGATGGTGGTGTGTTAGTGTGTGTTGGTGGTGTGTTAGTGTGTGATGGTGGTGTGTTAGTGTGTGTTGGTGGTGTGTTAGTGTGTGATGGTGGTGTGTTAGTGTGTGATGGTGGTGTGTTGGTGGTGTGTTAGTGTGTGATGGTGGTGTGTTAGCGTGTGATGGTGGTGTGTTAGTGTGTAATGGTGGTGTGTTAGTGTGTGATGGTGGTGTGTTATTGTGTGATGGTGGTGTGTTAGTGTGTGACGGTGGTGTGTTGGTGGTGTGTTAGTGTGTGATGGTGGTGTGTTAGCGTGTGATGGTGGTGTGTTAGTGTGTAATGGTGGTGTGTTAGTGTGTGATGGTGGTGTGTTAGCGTGTGATGGTGGTGTGTTAGTGTGTGATGGTGGTGTGTTAGTGTGTGTTGGTGTGTAATGGTGGTGTGTTAGTGTGTGATGGTGGTGTGTTGGTGGTGTGTTAGTGTGTGATGGTGGTGTGTTAGCGTGTGATGGTGGTGTGTTAGTGTGTAATGGTGGTGTGTTAGTGTGTGATGGTGGTGTGTTATTGTGTGATGGTGGTGTGTTAGTGTGTGACGGTGGTGTGTTAGTGTGTAATGGTGGTGTGTTAGTGTGTGATGGTGGTGTGTTATTGTGTGATGGTGGTGTGTTAGTGTGTGATGGTGGTGTGTTAGTGTGTGTTGGTGGTGTGTTAGTGTGTGATGGTGGTGTGTTAGTGTGTGTTGGTGGTGTGTTAGTGTGTGATGGTGGTGTGTTAGTGTGTGTTGGTGGTGTGTTAGTGTGTAATGGTGGTGTGTTAGTGTGTGATGGTGGTGTGTTAGTGTGTGATGGTGGTGTGTTATTGTGTGATGGTGGTGTGTTAGTGTGTGTTGGTGGTGTGTTAGTGTGTAATGGTGGTGTGTTATTGTGTGATGGTGGTGTGTTAGTGTGTGTTGGTGGTGTGTTATTGTGTGATGGTGGTGTGTTAGTGTGTGTTGGTGGTGTGTTATTGTGTGATGGTGGTGTGTTAGTGTGTGTTGGTGGTGTGTTATTGTGTGATGGTGGTGTGTTAGTGTGTGTTGGTGGTGTGTTATTGTGTGATGGTGGTGTGTTAGTGTGTGATGGTGGTGTGTTATTGTGTGATGGTGGTGTGTTAGTGTGTGTTGGTGGTGTGTTAGTGTGTAATGGTGGTGTGTTAGTGTGTGATGGTGGTGTGTTAGTGTGTGATGGTGGTGTGTTAGTGTGTGATGGTGGTGTGTTAGTGTGTGTTGGTGGTGTGTTAGTGTGTAATGGTGGTGTGTTAGTGTGTGATGGTGGTGTGTTATTGTGTGATGGTGGTGTGTTAGTGTGTGATGGTGGTGTGTTAGTGTGTGTTGGTGGTGTGTTAGTGTGTGATGGTGGTGTGTTAGTGTGTGTTGGTGGTGTGTTAGTGTGTGATGGTGGTGTGTTGGTGGTGTGTTAGTGTGTGATGGTGGTGTGTTAGCGTGTGACGGTGGTGTGTTAGCGTGTGACGGTGGTGTGTTAGTGTGTAATGGTGGTGTGTTAGTGTGTGATGGTGGTGTGTTATTGTGTGATGGTGGTGTGTTAGTGTGTGATGGTGGTGTGTTAGTGTGTGTTGGTGGTGTGTTAGTGTGTGATGGTGGTGTGTTGGTGGTGTGTTAGTGTGTGATGGTTGTGTGTTATTTTGTGTTGGTGGTGTGTTAGTGTGTGATGGTGGTGTGTTAGTGTGTGATGGTGGTGTGTTATTGTGTGATGGTGGTGTGTTAGTGTGTGATGGTGGTGTGTTAGTGTGTGTTGGTGGTGTGTTAGTGTGTGATGGTGGTGTGTTGGTGGTGTGTTAGTGTGTGATGGTTGTGTGTTATTTTGTGTTGGTGGTGTGTTAGTGTGTGATGGTGGTGTGTTAGTGTGTGATGGTGGTGTGTTAGTGGTGTGTTAGTGTGTGATGGTGGTGTGTTAGTGTGTGTTGGTTAGTGTGTGCGTGAGTGTCTCCTGGTGTTGTGTGTGTTTTGTGGTAGTAGAACAGTGACTCGGGACCAGTTGGATGGTGTTGTAGCTCATCTCTTGGTATTGCAGATGTTTATAATGATATGATTGTGGGTTGCTCCTTTTTAGATAGTGCCGAAAATAATTGCCCTTTTTTGGAGGTTTAGGAGAAGCGGATATCAGCCCTAATTCTTCCCTGCATGTCGTGTTGATTGATTGTTCTTTTTCAGTTCATTCACTGCCAGGTTGAAGTTTCCAGATGAACTCATGTTTAGTCCGAGGTAGGTGTAGTTTTTGGCTCTTTCCTATGAGTTCCTAACCTAAATGTGTGTTTAGTTCCCTAAGAGCTAGATCTTTTTTGGAAGATGATGATTTTGGTCTTGTTGAGGTTGACTGCCAGGGCCCAGGTTCGACAGCACTGCTGTAGCAGGTCCAGGTTATGCTGTAGACCCTGAGCAGTCGGGGACAGTAGGACCAGGTGATCTGCATGCAGCAGAGTTTAATCTCTGAGTGGTGTAGAGAGAGACTGGGTGCTGCAGACCCTCTAACATGGAGGCCAATTTGTCGTTGACCCGTCTGGTGTGTTCTTTAGTCTTCATGATGCAGTTTGCTCATTAATGTCCTCCAACAAACCTCTGAGGCCTTCACAGAACAGCTGTAATTATACTGGGGTTTAAGTACACACAGGTAGACTCTAATTACTAATTAGGCGACTTTTGAAGGCAGTTGATTGCACTGGACTTTATTTAGGGCTTTCAGAGTAAAGGGGCTGAATACAAATACATGCCACACTTTTCAGATTTTTATTTGTGAAAAAAAATGTTTAACAACTAATTCACACACTGTAAAGGTGCTTTTTGTGTCTTATCAGATTAATAGACGTGTCAGCAATTGTCCGTCTATTCATTACAGGAAACCACAACACGGATCAGGGGGAAGCAGAATTGTAGCTGTAACTCTCTGTATATAAAATGAATAATAAAAGCGTTATTTGCACACATTCGTTCAGTTTTGCTCTGCACACATCAACGACAGCTTCAGCTCCTCAATGCTGGAAGTGACCATGCTACAAGGTGATAATCCACTGCTCGGTGTGAGACCTTACACCATTTTAATGATCTTCTCTTCACCTCGGGCCTTTCTTCTCCTCCACATCGTGCACCAACATCCTGTAACACCTCACACCTGGATGATCATTTTCCATATAAATCACCACATTCTGCAGCGCTGCAGTCAAAGATATTGAGATGAATTTATGTAATATTAATTGTAGCTTCAACCACATGGTCCTGTTCAACTCATCTGCAAAAAAATAGGGAAGGAGGTTCATTATAGATATGTTCTTTCTCCATCATGTTTTAGTGTCTTTTCTCCAAATCTTACTAAATCAAAACAAAAAGCAGGAAAAAAAAATAAGAGAAAGAAAGACAAAAAATAAAGGAAAGAAAGAAAGAAAGAAAGAAAGAAAGAAAGAAAGAAAGAAAGAAAGAAAGAGGATAGGGCTTTGTTTCATGGATGTGTTGAAATGCCAACTGGCTCCGCATGTCTACTCTCTTCTCTCTCTCCCTCCTTCTTTCTCTCTCTCCCTCCCTCTTTCTCTCCCTGTGTTAAAGACACACACTGAAGTCATTACAGTCCAGCTTGTTTTTTCAGGGTTTCAAACCTCCAGGAAAAACTGCCCTCCTGCAGAGGGAACTGAGAGAATTCCCACACACACACACACACACACACACACACACACACACACACACACACACACACACACACACACACACACAGAGAGAGACACGCACATGCAAACACACACACACACACACAGACACGCACATGCAAACACACTGCGGAACCGGCACCGCTCCAGAGACCCCTGCCGCCACCACATAAGGCTTTCCAGATGTGCTTACATCCGTCCCTGTGCACAGAGATGCCACCAAACACACACACACACACACACACACACACACACACACACACACACACACACACACACACACACACACACACACACACAGAACCACCCCACACATTTATTCACTTTGGTGGTAATCTGTCACAATAGTGACAGTGTCATGTTAACAATGCATCTATTCTCTCAGCATGTGTGTATGTGTGTGTGTGTGTGTGTGTGTGTGTGTGTCTTTTTTCAAAGCTTCTCCAAGAACCAAAGAATGATCTTCAATGCCACACAATGACAAAACACATTAGGTTTATATCCAAGCATCCTCCAGAATGCGGATGATGAAGGGAAGCAGATCTCCTCGTTCTTTGATATTTACGCTGAACGATTCGGTACGTGGGATAGGAAGTGGAGAAGTGCAGCGAGGACGAGACTGTCGCAGTTTTAACTGTATACAAATGTGCAAACGACGAGAATGACACTTATTCACACGGTGTACGGTCAAAAGTTTTGTGGACACCCGAGCGTAAGATTGCTTCTTGTTGAACATCCCATCGCACATCAAGTCTTTGTTCGCTGTTATATTGAGCTCCACTCTTCTGGAAAGATGTTCTATTAGATTTTCTGGAACATTCATTTAACCTCAAGGGTGTTAGTAAAGTCAGGCATTAGGGATCCAGCGGTGCATCGGCATAGAAGCTAACGATGTGATGCAATGATTTAAAAACGTCCCACCTCATGAAGATTATGGACTTTGAAGAAGTAGATGCCGAACTCCCAAACATCCTGAACCATCTAGAGACGTACCAGTGCCAATTGGATCCCACTGCATCGGTGGTTTTGACATTGGACCTCCTGAAGTGTTTAAAGGCTCTGGCATGGAGAAGCTGATGCTGGATCTGTGATGATCACAAATGTTGAGCTCAGTAGCTCCTACTTTTATACTTATAATCTTATACTCCAGTTCTCATGTTAGTTCTCACTCTCCAGTGTTCTGTATTGTTGAAAGATTTATAATCAAACTCTTGATGTCACCCAAATGAGGATGGGTTCCCCTTTTGAGTCTGGTTCCTCTCAAGGTTTTTTCCTCATTACAGCTAAGGGAGTTTTTTCTTGCCACAGTCTCCATGGCTGCTCATCAGGGATAAATACACACCATTCACCTTGACTGTTGATTTGTGTAAAGCTGCTTTGAGACAATGTCTGTTGTGAAAAGCGCAATACAAATAAACTTGACTTGACTTAAAAAGTGAATCGGATACAAGTTGGCATTTGCATAGCGATGCATCCTTTTTAAACATTTTTGCATGAATAAAAAAACGATTTATTTTAATAGAATTATTAGTAGATGTGCTGCACTTTTATTATTTAGAAAGTGACCAATAATTTAATATATAATATTTGATATGTGGATCGATTTCTCGTGGCTAAACCGTTTCTCGAGCGCGTTCTCTCAGCGCCGCTGCTGCTACGTGAATATGACGTATCGCAACACTACGGAGAGTCACATAGAATACAGATTAACATGGCAGAGGTAGAGCTGCATCTTCCTGCACACAGAATAGGAAGAGAACATCTGCTTTTGTTTAATCTTTTTTTTTTCTGTGTGTGTGAAAGGGGCCATGTGTTAAAAATCAGAAGGCTCTTAAGCAAATTGATGATTTGCTGTCAGTCTGAACGAAAGAAATAAAATAAAAGTGAAATATTTGTACCAAATTGAATTGCAGAGCATCAGATTTTCTAATGAAATCGCATTGTTTTAGCACTGGGTCATAATAGGGGGACAATTGCATCGTACTGCATCAGTAGCTGCTTCATATTTATCTATAATGTATCGTATTGTTGGCTATGCATCAATGTGTGAATCGGCCACAGTTATGGAGATGCGCATTCCAAATCAGGTATGCTATGATGTAGATGAGGAGGACTTGGTGAGGAGGTGAGGTTCACATACATTCCAAAGGTGTTCACTAGGATTGGAGCTCTATAGCAGGAGATCTTCCACGTAAAGCAGATCTTCATGGAGCTGGCTTTTTGACATGCTGGAACAGGTTTGTGTCTCCTGAGTCAAGTGAACAAAGATTTCATGCTTCTGCATCCGAAGACATTTTATATCATTTTGTGCCTCCAAGTTTGTGGTAACAGTTTGGGAGAGAAGCACATATGGCTGGAAAAGTCTTGTCTGAATACTTTTGGCCACACCGTGTGTATGTATACTGTGTATACTTACTGATCAGCTGTGTGTAAAATCATCTGCATGATCCTGATTCTTGGAAATCCGGAATTCTGACTAGCATTCCTGCATAAATTCTGACTTAAGGCTACAAAGTTAAAAGTTCAAACACACACACGGCTCAAACCGAAAGATTTATTCAGAGCTATAAATTCATATTTTATACATTTTGAGCACGGAAATGTCCAATTTCCAGGAAATTCTGGGAACGTTTTATGGAAGTTCTTCTCGTAGAGTAAAAATCAGTGCTTGAACATCAGCGTTTTTGAACTACGGAACAACTTTACTTATTAAAGAGGCAGAAAGGAAACAGCATTCTCATCCTCCTCTTCACTCTCTCTCACACACACACAAACACACACACACACACACACACACACACACACTCAAACACTCACACACACACACTCTGTATGCAGGAAGTCATAAATGTGAGTTCACAGTCACACGGGCCAAATGGGGCAGTGATAGCAACAGGCTGCTGTGAGACGAGACACCAGGGAAGAGGAGGTGTGAGTGTGAGTGTGAGTGTGTGTGTGTGTGTGTGTGTGTGTGTGTGTGTGTGTGTGTGTGTGTGTGTGTGTGTGTGTGTGTGTGTGTTTGTGTGTATTTCAGCCAGGGGTACTTAACAGTTCTGTGGCAACATCGACAAAAAAGCTGTAATGAGCCGTGGAGGAATAAACAGGAGGAAAACATTTGGCTGGAGACAGACTTGAAAACGTGTGTGTGTGTGTGTGTGTGTGTGTGTGTGTGTGTGTGTGTCTGTTTGTGTTTGTGGATGAACACATGGAAGAAATAATCAAGCAGTCAGATGAGCAAATTATACAAAGCGATTATACATATCATGTCTTCCTTTCCTACTTTTTCTTCTTCTTCTTCGCTCCTCATGTTTGACTCCCAGTATGAAAGTAGCATGATATCTGGCACATTCTACGATTCCATGTCATGGAAAAAACTCGTTCCTCTTATCGTTCATGTTACAGCAGCTCTCCTGATGCTAATAACTGACACTGGAGACTCCTTCCATTCAAATGAATTCCTCCAATAACATCTCCTTCACCATGTCACAACACAAGTGACCTGTTACTATAGAAACCTAGTAGTCCTAAATTTTTTTTTTCATTATTTATTTTGCTCTCTGACGAAAAAGCCTGAAGTTGGAGTGGAAGATCTTGAGAGGTTGAACACCTTTGGGATGAATGTGAACACTGACTGCACCCCAGGCCTCCTCACCTTCTCACCTACATCAGTACCTGACTTTACTAAAACCCTTGTGGCTGAAGGAATCTCCACAAATCTCTAAATGTGACTAAATGTGGAATGGGAGGAAGAAGCACTTAGCAATACTATGCTCAGGTGTCCACAAACATTCAGTGATATAGTGTTATAGGTATTAGCTTAAACTTTCTGAAGAAAACAAATTAAACGTTTACAAATTTGACTCAGGAATAAAATTGTTGTTAATTTCAGCAGAAGTATCTGATGCTACGACGTTACTCCTAAATGTTACTGTACAAAACTAATAGCCCCTTTTCTCTTTTTACCACAAACATTTATCATTTGTTCATAAATATAATTAGCACCACGCAAGGCTCATTTCACAGACGCTAACACACTCGTCTCAGCCTACAGGTGTGTGTTAATTATTTGCGTTTCCGCTTTGTTGTTTTCTTCCTTCCTCCATTGAAATGTAAACGATCTTTACTTTGGCACTAACAAGCTAATTCCCTTACAGGCTGCTTTACACCCAGGTGCTAAACACACAGTGTGGCTAATCGCATTATACAGGGTCACCTACCTGGATCAAAGAGGTGTGTGTGTGTGTGTGTGAGAGAG
>JBCEWE010000215.1:250000-293154 GCA_039877035.1 Silurus lanzhouensis
TACACATACACACTTCTATGTATATCGTTATTTAGATTTTTATTAATGCTACTTATTTGTCATCACTGACTTTCTGTTTTTTATCTACTTCGTTATTTATCTGCATGTTCTCCTGAGGTATTGTATCGAACATCTTTGGTTGCTGTAGCATGACATTTTTCCTTCACTTGAACCAGGAGACGGAAACCTGTTCCAGCACGACAATGCTCCTGTGCACAAAGCCGAGCTCCATGAAGATCAGCTTTACACAAGTTATAGTGAAAGATCTCCTGCTATAGAGCTCCAACCCTTTTGTGATGAATGTGAACACTGACTACACCACTCAGGCCTCCTCACCTTCTCACCTACATCAGTACCTGACTTTACTTACACCCTTGTGACTGAAAGAATCTCCACACACATCTAGAGGAACATCATCCCAGAAGAGTGGAGCTCATTATAAATATTATAAATGGGGACTAAATGTGGAATGGGGACGTTCAAAAAGATGCACATAGCAATCTCAGGCTCAGATGTCCCCAAAATGTTCATCATGAATACTGTTATTATATATAAAGGTATGTTTTAGCTGCGCAGTGCATCGGAGTTTCCTTCAGACGTGAATGTCTCCTTTTTAAGTGTATTTTTACACCACAAAGCCATGATTTTATTATATTATTATGCTAAAAACGAAGATGGCGTGTAGCTAGGCATGCTAGCGTGCTAGAGAGCAACTCCGAGAGATTACAATACAAAGACAAGACGGATAAAAGGCGAGAGATAAAGTGAAGTACAAAGAAAAGAAGTGAAGAGATAAAAGGGCAGATTAAAATACAGAGTGAATAAAAAAAGGGGAAAGAAAGCCGAGCTGTGAGGAGTTGATGAGTTTGTCTCTGAAGTGAAACAAAGGAGAGATAAAGAAGTAAATAATTAAGCTAATCAGCTAATCACGGGGATCGATGTGGACTGACACACAGCCGGTAGGAAACTTACTTCAGGGGTGTCGAAGTGAGCAATCTGCCAAAAAAGGCAAGTGCAGCAGTGTGTGTGTGTGTGTGTGTGTGTGTGTGTGTGTGTGTGTGTGTGTGTGTGTGTGTGTGTGTGTGTGGTGGGGTGGTGGGGGGTGGAGGCACCTTGCAACAGCTGGACTCAATTAACTACCCCAGGGGCAGGTCAGTGTGTGTGTGTGTGTGTGTGTGTGTGTGTGTGTGTGTGTGTGTGTGTGTGTGTGTGTGTGTCTGAGACCGCTGGCGCCAGTAGAGGAGCAACAGGTCAGAGAGGATGAAGATTATAAAAATACTGGCAGGCAGTTGGCCTCAGTGCTGAGTGTATATGAGAGCAAGTGTGTGTGTGTGTGTGTGTGTGTGTGTGTGTGGGAGGGAGACACTTGCTGAATGAGACAAAGTAAGAGAATGTATACACGTCTGACACGGCTCCCTCGCTTTGCTGAATCAGTGCAACATGGCTCCCAAAAACCGTCCTCCACTACTTCCTGTGGAAAAGGTCGCCATGTTCCTGTTTGTTCCCGTCTCTTAGGATCCCCATCTGTACAAACGCTTCACTTATTTTTATTTATATTTCACTGCCTGCCTATGAAAATATTGGGACGAACAGAATTTGGTTTACAAGAAAGAAAATGGACAGGTTGGAACTAGGATGGAAATAATTTCTGGATCATCATTTGTACACACACACACACACACACACACACACACACACACACACACACACACACACACACACACACAGTATATACATATACACACGTACATATATACACAAAAATATGTTCAAAAAAACTTTAAGTAGATAATAAATATGTACACTTAATATAATAATATGGAATTTTATATATATATACATATATATATATATATATATATATATATATATATATATATATATATATATGTGTGTGTGTGTGTGTGTGTGTGTGTGTGTGTGTGTGTATAAAAAACATTATATTTAAATTATATTTAATATTTTCGAGTTGAACTGCAAGTAAGACTTGTTTATTTGTAATTTATTTGTATTTGTATGTTTTACAACCGAGAGTATTAGTAAACTACGGAGTATAAAAGTAGGGAAAATGTTGCAAAAATTTATAAAAAAAAATACTGTACTAAAATGTACACAATTAAAATATCTTATAGCTAAAACTACTCTGTTGGAGAGAATAATCTCATATTAAAAGATTATTGTAAATATTGAAAAAAAAAAAGCTAAAATTTAGGAATGTACCTGCAACATGAAAAATACGGCAAATGAAAAAATACTATCTAAAAACATGTCTGAAGATTCTCCTTCATCCACGTGTCGTTATCGAACTAAAAACTTGCTAATGTATGTTTATATGTAGAATCTTATTAAAACATCTAACAAAGACATGTCTGGGGAAACTCCTAGCAACACCTAGTGGCTAATTCAGACTAGGAACAAATGTTTTTATGGATATATAGTTAATAGATATTTTTACACACAGGGGATAAACATTTTAACATTTTTAACTTATTTAGCCATTCAATACTTTGCTTGATTTTATTTGCTATAATAAATAAAAACTATAATTGATTTGCAGATACACAATTGTATAAAATGTCTGGATGCTGTTGCATGAAATTTTCCCTTCACTTGAACTAGGAGACCTAAAACTCTTCCAGCATGACAATGCTCCTGTGCACAACGAAAACTCCATGAAGATCTGCTTTCAAAGACTTGGCGTGGAAGATCTCCTGCTCTAGAACTTTAAACCTATGGAGCACCTTAGGGATGAATTGGAACTTGATATGTGACAATATGTGACAGGTTGCAAATTACATTGATCTTACATGGCATGGTAACAGCATGATTGCATCACTGACTGGTTCAATAGTGCAGCATCTGAAGTGATAAAGTGGCCAAACAGCAGTTGTTTTCACCAGAGAACATATGCAATGACAGACAAGGAGATTTTGAACTTTTGGTTATATATACTGGGACATGGACGTTAGCAAGAATGTGGTGTATTTGATTAAGTGTGTGTATATGTGTATATTTGTGTGTGACATTTCTCACAACTTGCTGCAGCCACTGAATTTATTTAGAAGTTTATTCCAATTCCATACAATTTAGCACAGTTTTCTCTCACACAGCATTCTGGCGCCCCTTGCTGGTCATTTTGAGGATAGTCACACATTTAACAAACAAAATTATAATAAAAATAAATGTATTTTTTTGGGTCATCAGGGGTAAAATCACAATATAATACACAACATTACATTGTAAATTATACGAAATATCGCACTTGTTTTCTGATATAACGGGACCCCCCAATAGAAATTTGTGCTGATTTTTTGTTTGGATTTTTTCCCTCTTTACTAACTACAAAAATCTAAAATATATACAATTAAATGTAAGTAATTTTTCTAATGTATATGTTACTTTTCTATTATTATGATTATCCATAATCATTTTTTAAATAATTTTCTGTATCATATATACACATTTAAATAATTTGTTAGCTTTTTTGTAGTAATTTAACAATGTTTTTTATTATATATATTTTTTTTTATTTAGAAATTAATTAAAGCTATTATTAAATCTCTACAAAAATGTCTGTTTTGTTTTCCATGAAGCTCCATGAAGATCTGCTTTTCATGGGTTGGAAAATGCTGTAGACCCTATTGAACACCTTTGGGATGAATGTGAACACTGACTGCACCCCAGGAACCTCCTCACCTTCTCACCTACATCAGTACCTGACTTCTCTAACATCCTTGTGGCTGAATGAATGTCCACAAAAATCTAGTAGAACATCTTCCCAGAGGAGTGGAGATTATTATACCAGCAAATGGACACTAAATGTGGTTGGGATGTTCAAAAAAGGAGCATCAGGTGTCCACAAACCTTTGACTATACAATGTAGAGAAGAATTTGTATTTTAGGGTTAGTTTGCTTTGTTTTTTTTACTTGTAATAAATAATTAATTATAAATTATTTAAATGTATTGACTAGTAAATAGTATAAATAATTATACAATTTAATTCAACAGATGGAGCATGATTGAGGTTATTATTATTTTTGGTATCATCATCATCATCATCATCATCATCATTATGATTATTATTAACTCTGCACTCTGTTGGTTTTGCTTACTCAGGCCATCAGGCTCCTCTGTCACTATAAAAATAAAACTCTAGCATGATTTTTTGCATCACATCTTCATCCCTGCATCAAAAACTCCATTATATAGAATCAGTTCCTATAAATTACCCAGTAATTACTACTCCAGAGGAAACCAACATCTCTTTCCTCTGACATTCACTGTGATGAAGCCTTCATAAGCCATCATAACCTACTGATTACACCTGAATCACTGGAATTACTCCAAACTGGCTCAATGGTACTTGTAAAGATGACCCGGGCTTCTCTCCTGGGCATTTAGATGTGTTCAGGAACTGTCAGGAGAGCTTGTTCGTCATCCCGGTCCACGCTCACGTTCTGCAACATCACATCACATTCAGTGTTGAATCAAACTGAGAAATTGGTATAGCAATAGTTGAAGAGTAATCTCTCTATATATACACTAAAGCAGGGGTCTCCAGACTACGGCCCTCATGGTGGATACGCCCCCCCCCCCGCCCCCTGACGAAGAACCACCCTCTGAATAAATGCCAAAAACATTAAATTTCATTTTAAATATATATTTTACTCCTATCATACCTGTATTTAATTATAAAGGTTGGCTTTCAAACAAAAAATGTCTCCTAATTTATTAACAGACGTCGAGGCACTGATAGTTAATTGCTAGAACTTTCGGCTATCAGCAAAAATCCATGCCGATAGTTTTTCCGGTTTACAAGTACAATAGCGGCCTCTAGTGGCGAATCCCTGACTCTACATGTTTGTTTTTACAAGTGAGACTGCGCGCTGCACGGACAGCACTATATTAAATGTATTATTTATACTTTATTACTTTATTTATATGAGTTAGATTTAATGATGAATATATTCATGTTTATTTCCTTTAGCACATTTACATGATTCAGTACTTTTTGTTTTGTTTTGATCTTTGATTTATAGGTGAGTGCTATTTTACATGGAGTGTCATGTTTGTTTGTTTGTTTTTTATCCAGTATACAAAGTAGGATCCAATCTAGCTATTGGTGAAATCCACTAATTATCGGACCTCTAGTTATTAACGTATCTTTATTATTACTTGTTATTTGTTAGATTCACCCAATAACAATATGCATAAGTAAGTAAATGTTTTGATTCCAGGAATCATGAATATAAAAAATATTATTATGATATAGTACTAATGATCTTTAAATTTTTGATATATCTTGAAAGGTTACGCTCATGTGTGTGGTCTGTGCAGAACAATAGAATAGACTAATCTAGAATTAGGAGGGAAAATAAATACATTTAAAATCATTATAAAAGCTGTACAATGATACTGGTAGTGTCACTCTGACCCGGTCCCGACCCAATCCAGACCCGATCCCCGACCCGACCCCCATTAAAGAAAGGATAAATCATGTGGAGCTCACAGTTAAAAGTTACTACGTGGTTTGTGGACACCTGACCATAAGATTGCTATATGCTTCTTTTTGCACGTTATTCCAGTCTCCATTTGCTCATATAAAAAAAATAAAACACTTCTGGGAAGATGTTCCACTACATATTTTTGAAGATTTGTAGAAATTCATTTGGCCTCAGGGGTGTTTGTAAAGTTATGTAGGTTAAAGAGAATTTATCCCAAAGGTGTTCATTAGTGTTGAGATTAGAGCTCTATAGCAGGAGAACCTTGTAAATGTTCTTTTCTAATGTTGTTGGGGAAGAACCACAAATGGCTGTGAAAATGTAGGCGTCCCAATATTTTTGCCATATAGTGTAAAAAAGAAAAAATAGCAAGCAATAAAATAAATCGAAACAAATCTAGGTTTATATCTCCATTGACTATGATGTTTGTGGATGATATTGTGATTTGTGGTGAGAGTAGTGAGCAGGTTGAGAAGATCCTGGAGAGGTGGAGGTACACACTGGAGAGAAGCGGAATGAAAGTCAGTAGGAGTAAGACAGAGTACATGTGTGTGAATGAGAGGGAGGGCAGTGGAGGGGTGCGGTTGCAGGGAGAAGAGGTGGTGAAGGTGGAGGAGTTCAGGTACCTGGGGTCAACAGTGCAGAGTAATGGAGAGTGTGTTAGAGAAGTGAAGAAAAGAGTGCAGGCAGGGTGGAGTGGGTGGAGAAGAGTGATAGCAGGAGTGATTTGTGATAGAAGAGAATCTGTGAGAGTGAAAGGGAAAGTTTAGATGGTTCTTGTTCACACAGAGAAATGAAAGATCATGGAGGCCTCTTACTTTTGTCATTATCTTGCTGGTAAAAACTAAACTAAACTAAACTAAATGCTCTTTTACTCTTTGCTGATTGTGGCAACAACATATTAGTATTTTATTGACAAATAAAGTAGATTTTTACTTTGGAAACCTTGGAAAAATGGTTTCATGACCCTTTTGTTTTGATGCAACTACGTTGAGATGAACTGCATCACAAGAAAGAAATCTTCAACCAGTGAAGAACATCTATGGCGAGTTTTAAAAAAGACACAACAAATGTTTGGAGAAATCCATTAATAAAACAACACAGTCTCACCCCACATCGTCACATATCGACGCTGTGGATGTTGCGTCGGACGGCGTCCACATCCGACGCCGAGGGTACCCCCTTCGCGTTGCTTTTCGACGTAGAGGGACGGGAAACCCTTCGCTTCGCTTTTTGACGCAGATGGACGAGACCCCATTTGCGGGTTACGGTTAGGGTTTGGGTTAGGGTTAGGTTTCGGGTTAGGGTTTGGGTTAGGGTTAGGGTTAGGGTTAGGGCTACGGACATCTTCAGGATTTTTCGAAATTTAAAAATTATTCCTGTACACTTATTATGATAGATAATACTTTATTCAGTGTATAGGACAGCGTTCTGCGTTGAAAAGTGTAGCACACGGGCTCTCAACCATCTGCGTCGAAAAGCGAGGCGAAGGGAGGTACCGTCTCTCTCTACGTTGAAAAGCGACGCGAAGGGGGTACCCTCGGCGTCGGATGTGGACGCCGTCCGACACAACATCCACAGCGTCGATATGTGACGCTGTGGGGTGAGACTGCCCTGAATAAAAGCATGTTTGAGAAGCAATTAAGGGGTCCAAGCACCCAAATATGCTTTTAAAGTTGTATTAAGTTCAAGATTAGTGTTTAGAAATCGTGAAATCTACATGGCACATGATTAATATTTGAAAGATTTGGAATTAAAGGGTGTTAATTATGGCTGATTATATCTGATCTGTATCATGATACCTGCAAGCTAAGCTCAGTGAGATCGAGCTCTGGGAGACACGGGGCTTTAGTTGGCATGGGACTGGCCATGGGCTGAACACGAGTGTGACGATAAGGTGATGTATGACTGCACTCAGCATCGTCGATCTGGTAAAGAGGGAAGTTTTTAATACAATGCAATGCATATTGTTAAACGGCAAAAAAAAAAAGCTCACTTAACCAGGACATGTTTTGGTGCCTGACATACAGAACATATTTTAAACTTTAAACTATGCATAATATACATATTATATCTATCTATCTAAATATACACTTTATTGCCAAAGTATCTGGACAGCTAACTTTTCCAGCCATATGTGCTTCTTCCCTGTTTGACCACAAAGTTGGAGAGACACAATTGTATTGGACGTCTTTGCAGCAGTTTTTTCCTTCACTTAAACTAGGAGACCCAAACCTGTTCCAGCATGACCTTGTGCACAAAGCTAGCTCCATGAAGATCATGGGTTAGAGTGGAAAATCTGCTGCTATAGAGTTCTGAACTCAATACCATTGAACACCTCTGGGATGAATGTGAACGCTGAGTGAACCCCAGGCCTCCTCACCTCACCTACATCAGTATCTCAATGTGTTGGGCAAAATGTACATAAAATGATCAAATTCCTAATAATAAAATAAAACTATAGTAGCATCATGGGAAAATGAAGCACTAAAGTAAATAATCACAATCACAAAAAGTGCTGAAATGCTTAAGATCGTCGTCGTTCATTAAATGGTGAATAATTGTTATATAATTGAATAATTAGAATAGCAGTGATTTTGTTGTTCCAATAGCGGATGTGATGTGGATTTAACAGATGTGTGGTTATAAGGAGTGGCGAACTCACCACAGGCCTGTCCCGGTGTGTGTTCACTGCCTCCACATTCAGAGAAACTGACTCGACTTTACAGCCTGGAGACAGAGAGAGAGAAAGAGAGAGAAAAAAAGATAAATAGAGAGATAGAATGCAGGATGGAGTAGGAAAGAAATTGAGAATGAGGGATAAAGTGAGAATAAGAAATAAAGAAGGAATGGATAGATAGATAGATAGATAGATAGATAGATAGATAGATAGATAGATAGATAGATAGATAGATAGATAGATAGATAGATGAGGCTCACCATATGCCACGGGCGTGAGCTTCAGCACTGTATGCAGAGGACATTTTAAATACGGCAGTTCGTCTAAGGAAAAGGAGAAGAAAAAAATTTGTGAAAAAAATTGTTCTTAAGTCCCATTTATATCCATTAAGAACCATTAAATTCTACTGGACCATCAGTCATATTCATAATGGAATAAAATCGCCTTGATTATGTAATGAGACAAATCTCTGTAGTGTTGAATTCTTGGTTCTGATTGGATTCCTTTCACTTTTCCAGAACCTTCCCTGCTCCAGAACAAGCCCAAACCATCACGTTTCCACCTCCATGTGTGAGTGTAGGGGTGAGGGGAGTCTGATCACATCTTGATCCATCTTACACAAGTTCTTCTGGTAGAGCGTCCCATTTGGAACCACAGAACTTTCTTCCACTTGTTCACTGTCACATTCTTGTGTGTTTTTGTCTTTTACTAAGTTTGTTGCATAGAAACAAAAGGAATTCGCTTGTGTCTCAAAAACCATTAAGCACTCGTTGTTCCACACTTTCGACAGGCATTGTATATAAATGATAACTATTAGCAAGCTAAGCCTAACTCAGTATCATGGTTGCATGGTGTATTAGCTAGCTAGCAATTCATGTTTAGCTATTCAAAGACAGTCTGCTGCAATGCAAGCTTTTAAAATATCAACAAAAATGTTTATTAAGGGTTATTAAAAATAATTGTACATAAATGATTGCTAATTAACAGTCTTTATTCAAACATTAGCTAATGCTCTGTCTTACTCCTTCAATGTCTATTCTTATGCCTGAATGTCCCCCCCCCCCATTGTCCTAGATTTCTACTTCTAGTCATTATTGACCCATTTTGCCAGTTTTTTGAGGAAATGTTTGTCTGTTTTCTCGATGTAGAATTTGACCCAGATATCAGAAAAAAGCCTGAAAAATACATCTTTAACAAGAGCACCCTGGAGCTTTAAAGAAATAAATTCACCTGCACTTTTGTCCAGGAAATACGCGAGTAGACAGCGCATGACGGCCTGGTGACACACAACCAGAACGTTCTCCTGACGCTCCAGCTCCATGATCACAGGTTCAAGTCTGTGAACCAAATCTTCATACGACTAGTTAGAGGAGGACGAGAGACAAAAAAAGAAACACAACTTTATCTGTATATGGCACAACATATATACATAAATACATACACTACATAAGGCATTACGTGTGTATGTATATATATATATACTGTATATATGTTTTTTTCTGATTCATTGGATTTGTCTAGTCTAAATTGTTTACACCTTGACTCTTCCCTACACCCTTCTTGACTGCTCAATATATATATATAAATTGTGTGTGTGTGTGTGTGTGTGTGTGTGTGTGTGTGTGTGTGTGTGTGTGTGTGTGTGTGTGTGTGTAAAAATAATTACCTCGCCTTTTGGGTAACGGTAGCGATATTTGTCTTGGTCTCTCAGTGCAAACTCTTCAGGAAAGTGCTCCTGAATCTCTTCATATGTCATCTCCTCACACACACCCTACACAAACACACACACCCAGTTAGCAAATTAGCATGCAGTCTCTTAAAATATGATATAAAGTGAATTATTAGCAGTGCCACTATGGTTTTTCAGATCATTGCTGGAGGGACACTATGTAAACGAAAACATGATAAAGTACTCTCCAGTGTTCCCTTTTGTAAGGACATGAAAAAGACATAATGCAGAGCACTACAGACAAGACCATATGAAAAGTGCCCTCTAAGTCGTCCTTCTACGGAAGATTATGTGCTGTAGTGTCCTACAAGGTTCTCCTACATGTAGAAAAATAGGATAAAATGCCCTCTAGGGTGCCCTTCTGGTGGAGAATAAAGGATTCACTAACCTAGATAGATAGATAGATAGATAGATAGATAGATAGATAGATAGATAGATAGATAGATAGATAGATAGATAGATAGATAGATAGATAGATAGACCTATAAACTATGGCTTATAAAAGTGCCCTCTATGGTGTCCTTCTACTGAAGAATATGTGCTGTCCAGATGCAGTGCTTTAAAGGTGAGAAACTATGATAAAGGCTTTGTTCCAGTAGTGAGTACACGATTTAGTACCATAAAGATGAGCAGATATGAGCAAATTCCCACTAGGATGCTCTTACATCAGTAATTTAAAGCCCTCCAGGTTCCCTCATTATGTTTTCACCTCTGCTCTAAGATCTAGAATTACATGGAATTTATTGAGGGTTTTTTTCGTATTTGTCTATTTTTAAAGTTAAATAAAATGTGCATTTAAGAAATAAACGCAGCATGTGTGGAAAAAAGTGCCAAAGTGGCTAAAGTGCACGCTGAGATGACGAGTGTTCAGAAAAAATAATAGTGTTCAATTTGACGCCTCAAAAATCCAGCCACATGCTGTCATAAGTGAAGCAATAGCGCACTGCCTGTCTAGCACAATGTCTGATTTCTCCAAGTTTTAGGCCAAAATCTCTGTCTGCACTCACTGCATCAATTTCATTCAGAGCTTTCCATTGCTCATACTGAACCCCGACTCCCTCGGCAGTCTGGATCGTCCTCTTCATGTGACTCGTCCAGATCTTCAGGTCCAGGATACATTGACTCCTGATGTACTTCCCAAGAGCTTCTGCAAACTTATAGAAAAAAACAATTACTGCATTTAGAGGAGCTTTGTGTTTTCTTAGTAACACGACAAGCTGCATTACAAAAAAAACAAGTAGAAGAATTTCAGGAGAAAATACATGACGCATTGCATCCTTTTAGCTTCTCTTATGTAAAAGAAATTGCCCTTTAGGCTTCCTTTCTAATTGTGAGTATATAATGAAGTAACCTATAGAAAGAAAAAAATTATTCCCATTAGGATGCTCCTCTATCAATGTAATACATGTCCTATTAAGTTCATCCACATGTTCATCCTCAGTTCAAACACAACGAATTGCACTCTATGCTTCCTTTCCTGCAAGACTGTATGAGGTAATGCCTTACAGGTGAGTAAAAGTAGTCTTCTAGGGTGCTCTTCTTCAGAGAATATTTGATAAATGTCCTATAGTTTCTTTGCATCAATGGAAATGCAATGAAGTGCCTTCTAGGCTTCTTTTCACGTAGAAATAGCATGACACAATGCCCTATAGGTGAGTAAAACAAAATTCCAACAAGGATGCTCTGTTTCTAGAATATGTAATAAATGGTCTATTAAATGTATCCGCATGACACAAAACACAATGAATTGCATTCTAGGCTTCCTTTTCAGTGAAGACCGCAAGACACAATGCCCTATAGGTAAGTAAAGTAGGCTATTAGGGTGCTCTTACTTTATAGAACATTTGATAAATGTCCTAGAGTTTATTTACATGCAAAGAAATGCAACAAAGTGCCATCTAGGCTTCTTTTCCCATGTAAATTGCATAAAGCAGTGCCCTTTATGCAAGTTAAAAAATATGTCTCCACATGACAGATATCACAATGAATTGCATTCTATGCATCCTTTTCTGTAGACAGCATGACATAATGCCCTACAGGTGAGTAGTCTTCTACAGTGCTCTCCCTTCAGAGAATATGTGAAATACTTCATATATTTTATTTAAATGCAAAGAAATGCAATGACGTGCCATCTAGCCTTCTTTTCTCATGGAAATTGCATGATTCAGTGCCCAGTAGGAAAATTTGCATTCAAAGATAAAGGATTATGTGATATATCTCCTATAGAGTTTATCTACATGAAAGGAAAAACAATGAAGTACCATTTATAATTCCTGTCCAGTGGTAAATACATAAAGAAATGCCCTATAGGCGAGTTATACTAGCATATAGTATTACAATCTACCAGTATAATGAGAAAAAACCTTATTTCCACGCGGTGAGAGACCTGAATCCCCGCCGATGCGCCCAAGCAGGTTGAGCTCGCTCTCTCCATGCCTGCACAGGTAGATGGTGCGTGGCGTGACGTGAATATTCATCAGGTAATAAACGATCCGGCTCTGGATATGATCCTGGACATGGTTTACCAAATACCTGCTGCCTACGTTAAAGATTTTTATATAGGACAGGTTTCTGTAGCAGAGAAGGACAGAGAGAAAAGATAGAAAACAGCAAGACAGAGAAAAGAGATCTGAGTGTTGCACATGCACTCATGGGATTCCTGAAACATCTTGAGCACAGCTCAGTTCAGAAGGAAGGTTTCGTTATTTCATGCAGGTATTTTCTTCAGTATAATACAGTGTATTTGAGTGAAACTTTGCTACGGCTTACAGGAATGTGTATAGTCAATATATGAGGTGGTATCAAAAGGTTTGGAGTCTCGCTCTGTTTATAAGAAAGTATTTTATTTATCTATGTTTCCACACTATCACCTTTAAAACAGTCCCCATGGACAGTAATACAGTGTCCCCAGCGCTCCTGCCACTTCTGGAATGTGTCCTAAAAGATCTCCGCAATGGTGTCAAAACGGAGACCTTTGAGACAGATATCCATCTTCGGGAAGAAGGCGAAGTCCGCAGAAGCCAAATCTGGTGAACAAGGTGGGTGCGGAAGTGAGGTTGTATGGATTGTTCTCCGATGATCATCATGCTGAACAGTTTCAACGTTTCCAGGAGTTGAGCTTTTCGAAGGTCTTCCTGATCTCTCATCGTCTTCCGGCGATGTTCTTCCACTCTTGAAGAGAGACCCTTTGCAGCATCGCTGTAGGTTGAACGTATGCCATATCCATCGTAATTGGGCAACGTATTTGCCCAGTTTCATGCAGAACTTCACTTTTGCTCTTTGTTCTAACTTGCTGTCTATGATGAAATCGCAGACGTGGTCAGAATAGCACCAGTTAGCACAATTAGTCTCGAAACCTTTAGATACCACCTCGTATAGTACAGAGATGCCCAAACTAGGCCCTGCAGGCCAAAGCTGGCCCTCGCTGTGACGTTTGATTCAACCCACTACGACATGTACGAGATAAAAAAGCCACAGATACAAATTCCCATAACTCATAACATATTTTGTTTTATTTTTCAAGCTGTAAAAAATTTTAAAAAGTACATTGAAATGAAAATTTGAGAATATAAGTGAATTTGAATTACTCCATTCGAGGTCAATGAAATCACAAGCACATGGCTGTGTACCAAACAGGTGTATTAGGCATTTAAGTCAATTGTACTATAAATAGAATTGTTTCCCTGTTTATATTGTATTATTTGTGCTATTAAATTTTCTTTGAACTAGAAATCTTTAAAAGTAAAACTACATTATATGAGTATAGAGTCTGTGTATTTGCTTATTTCCAAATATTAGGAAATCCAAAATGAGTGGAACCGTGGCAACTTTCATCTTAATTCATTGTGGCGCAGGGAAACGAAAACATTTTGTAGCTACGAGTTTGCGGCCCCCAAATCCTTGTTTCAAAATTCCCAGTTTCCATGCACAGGGTGTATTATATAATTTATTGTAATATTGCAAATTTGATATTTATCATTGCAAATGTGATTTCTATAAAGTAAATGATATAATATAAAGCCTTTTATAAATATATTCTTTGCAGTGGTGAACAGTAATGAAGTAAATGTAATTAGTTACTGTACTTAAGTATCTTTTTCGTGTGTCTGTACTTTACTGAAGTGTTTTCATTTGGCGGAAACTTTTGCTGTAACTTAATCAAATCTCGTACTTTTTACTCACCTACTGTTTGTGAAATCATTCGTTCTTTTTATTTACGAGGATAAAAACGTAACTGGTGAAACACGCAGCGAGTCACCAATCAGGATCGAGCTCACGCTCTGTTTTACACGTGTTCTGATCGGCGCTTGGTGTATCTACTGATCACCAACATACAGTTCAGCATCAGTTCAACATCAAGCAGAACATTTAGAGAGGAATAAATGATGAAGAAACTCCAGACTTGAACTCACCACAACACACGTGACCTGATATATGTGATTATTTTTAAGTAGTTGAAAAAAGAATCAATCAGTGTTTGAGTCATTAATATTATTCTATCTCACCTGTCTTTGTTGTCATCCAGAGGGACGTAGGTCATCTTATAGCACTCGATTCTCTTCAGAAAGTCTTTCACAACCTCCTCTTTGTCACAGCCGATATAATCAGGGCTGCTGAGCTTTACTTGCTGCAGAAAAGAAAAAATATCACGAAATCTGAGATCAAATAAAAACAATGGGATAC
The DNA here is from genome assembly GCA_039877035.1 of Silurus lanzhouensis. Classification (NCBI taxonomy): domain Eukaryota; kingdom Metazoa; phylum Chordata; class Actinopteri; order Siluriformes; family Siluridae; genus Silurus; species Silurus lanzhouensis. The sequence goes on from JBCEWE010000215.1 coordinate 264,595, forward strand.
AATGCTAATTAAAGGGCAGCTGAACTCACTGTTTGAACACAGACTGATCTGAAACCAGGTGCGGGTGGGTGTGGCTTGATATGCTAATGAGAATAATTAGTTGGCATCGATCTACACAAGGCTAAGAAATACACCATATGGACATTGAGACACCTGACTTTTCCAGCCATATATGCTTCGTCCCCAGCTCCTTGAAGATCTGCTTTCCATGGGTTGGAGTGGAAGATCTCCTGCTATAGATCTCCAACCCTACTGAACACCTTTAGGATGAATTGTTCATGCTGACTGCACCGCAGGACTCCTCACCTTCTCGCCTACATCAGTACCTGACTTTACTAACACCCTGAATGAATCTCCACAAACCTCCACAAAATCTAGTGAAACATCTTCCCAAAAGAGTGGAGCTGATTATAACAGTACAAATGTGGAATTGGATGTTCAGAAAATATTTTGGGTCCTTTGTCTCTATTTCTGTTTATATTTTTATATTAATAGAATGAAATAAAATAAAAATTTAAAAATATACCTATTTATATAAAATAGCTATAGAATATAAGATATAGTTATTAGTTTTTGCTTGTGAGTTGTGGAACATTGGTTTGATGTTATGATCATTTTGGCAGACAGGTTGGTGAACATCTGAGCTCACCAAGGGCATTGTTTATTTTCTCTCCGTTTTTGGCCTTCCATCCACATTTGAAAACGATGACGCTTCGGTGCCTTCCCTTGAAATTGCTGCAAAGTTTGAAAGAGCCTAAAGTAAATAAACAGAAGGCTGAAATCGAAAGTTTTGCTCGTGCGCAGTATAGAAACGTGAACGTTTTCAGACGTTTCAATGTGGATGAGCGACTTTTGAGAAACCATTAAAAATGGTTTTGGTGTGTTTTTAGACTAAAACGACATTTTCTAATTGATCCAGATCAGCGTAGACGTAGCCAAAGTTACATTGTTTAGACAGAATTTCATGTTTTTCTTCACTGAACATGGAATTTGTACCTTGATATTTTCAGCAATGATCTCAGGATCGTCACACACGGACTCCACAAAAAACACCTAAAATTTAAAAAAACAATTTTGGAAAAAACAAACGAACAAACTCTGAAATAAAAATTTTTTTTATATGTTTTGTCTACCCAAGTCTATATCATTTCAATAAATATATTCAAGTGAAGTTGTTTATCTTATTTACAAATTATATTTTTGGGTAAGCCCCAATTATTAGCCTCATCTGAACGAGAAAGAGAGCGAGAGAAACTACATTTGAATTTATTTTACACTGGAAAAAAATGTAGAAGCTGTTTGATGAGACATTTATGGAAGGAGTCTCCAGTTTCAGAGTTCTTTCAGTTCTTCAGGGTTGATCAGTTTACGTTTTAAGGGTTTCTCGAATCGACATTGTACGTAACAAAAAGCTGATAAAAATGTTGTAGAAAAAAAATTAAACAACTTCATGATGTGATTGGAAAAGAATCAACACTGCATTATTGTTAAACTGTAACTCTACTAACTGAATCTAACGCACGTGTCAACGATTTGAACTGGACTGAATGTGTTCAGGGCTTTTGTTCACCTTGTAGCCGTTCTCTTTGGCGAACGACAGAATTACCTCCCTCCTCTCTCGTGTTGTGTTCGTTGCATCGAATACCTGCAGGCAAAAAAAAAACGTGATATATAATTTACGATGCCTGTCAAAAATATGGAATGGTTTTTGAGATGCATGCATGTTTCTTTTGTTTACATGTGGCTATGTCATGATCCACTTCATATATTTGGAGAACATGCTAAATCGTTACGTATATGAAGGTTAAATAGTGAAAGGAATCCTGAACCAACATGGCTCCCAGTCCATACTTCACCATGCAGTTCCGTCTGGACTGCGGCTCATTGGAACCGACTTCACCGTACAACAAGACGATGAGACGAAGCGCACGTCTGAGTTCTATTAGTGTTATTTAGAGTGCAGACAGACGTCTGAAGTGATATCTATCATGGAACCACCTGCCCAGTCACTGCACCTCAATCCTACTGAACTGCTCTGAGATGAACTGCATCACAAGAATAAAATCTCCAACTAGTGAAGAACATCTTTGGCGAGTTTGTACAAGAGACACTACGTTTGGGAAAACGAAGTATGTGAAGAGCGTTTGAAGGTGTTCTTTATACTAAAAGAGGTTTTTTAAATGAAAATAAAGTGGAACATCTGGATATTTATAGATTTGTTGGTTTAAAGACCTAGTTTGTTGCATAGGAACAAAAGGAACATGAATATGTTTTTTTCTGGAGGCCAATTGCTTTCTTTATTACCCTCATAACTCCAGAAGGACACTTTATACACCAAACGTGGTGTAGCTGTTTGTTTACTCACCACCACTTGGCCTTGCTCATAACTGAAGTAGGCAGCAACGTCTTTCAGGGCGGCGAGTGCACAAGCTCTGAACACAAAAACACAACAACACTTAAAACACACACAAATCTTTGCGGTTGAACTGATGTTGAACTGTGTGTTGGTGATTAGTGGATACACCAAACGGCAATCAGAACGAGTGAAAAACAGACCAGTTTTTATCCGCTCATAAATAAAAAAAGATATTTTAGTGATAGTTATATTTAGTTAGATTGTAGTGAAGTAAAAGTCTCCCCAAATGGAAACACTTACAAATGGTGTACAAAATACACCAAAAAATTACTTTAGTAATTACATTTACTTTGTTACTGTCCACCGCTGTCTGGTATGCGATATTAAAGAGCTGACTGGAAATTAACGACCAATAATTAGGGATAAAATGAAACCATGTAAATACAAGAGCAATAACATGAGTGTGTGTCTCACTTGCGAATCTTCATGGCCTCTTCATTGTCTGGACGGAAAAACTCGAAGCTCTTGTAGGTCTGAACAGCTTCCCTGCGGTACTGGCCAACATTAAACACTGTCAGGATGGAAATAAATCCATCACAGAGTCGAATAAGAGTCGAATTAGAAACAAAACAACGTAACACTAATGAGATCAAGATCATCACAACGAGACAATAAACACAGTGACATCGAAGCATCGACCGGTACAGTAGATGTGTGTTTCAAAGAATTTGTTCATTTGAGTGTGTGTGTGTGTGTGAGGAGTGTGTGTTTGTATGGAAGAGAGAGTCCAATGGATTGAGTTACAGTTTATTCATGATGCAGATTGTGGAAACGGACATAACAGTGTAGATAAATAAAGATTATAAAATTATTAAATGTATGACTGAGATTTTATTCTTTACCTTTGGTGGGAACGCCGATCCAGTTGAGGTAGCGCGTTAGTTTTTTGGAGATGTAGGTTTTCCCTCGGGCAGGCAAACCGACCATCACAATCATAGTGGGTGAGTTTGTGAACTGCGGCACAGACGCTGGAACATGAGCAGAAGTACACGAATGAATTGAAGGCATCGGTACGTATGTATTTAAAGGTAAAGGTGCTTTTTACTTGTCACATGAACATTACAGCAAAACTCTTGCTTCGCAACGTTCGGAGGCTGGAGTCAGAGAGAATACAGCATCCCTGGAGCACAGAGGGTTAAGGGCCTTGCTCAGGGGCCCAAGATGGACAGCTTGGAGATACTGGGGCTTAAACCTGTGACCTTCTGATCAGAAATTTGAAAGCCTTAGCTACAAAAATAGCACTTCTCTAACCCTGGGGATTGTGTGAATACAGAGATATTTGTGGGATCCTATAGGGGGAAATTCTACAAATGCTTTAATCTAATTGGTCAGAAGCTGGTGAATTTGTTTCGTTTACAGCAGAACTCTTAGTAACAGATAGTGGACGCTCGATGGCTGTGGTTCAAGACAAGTCAAAAACCAGTCCTGTGGTCTAAAACTGCTCCATACCTCCTATAATGTGCACTATATATATCCAGGAACGTCTGGAATGGCTTCCCTGCACTGACTGATATACATTTACATTTACTGCATTTAATCAAGAGAGCAGTTGAGGATTAAGGACCAGCAGTTTGGTTGTGCTGGGATTTGAACTCAAAAGTAGATTTTCTTAACCACTTAATACACAATGCACAATGCAAACACAAACAGACCCACAAATAACAGTGGAGTGAACTCAGGAGCTCCCCTTTGTCAATGTAGATACTTTGGTATTCACATTATTGTGATTTTTTATTATTGATTATGGATTGTCTGTCTGCTTTTCTGATTTCTAGTTTTCTTGTTTGTTTTCCTGTTTCAAGTGCTGACCCTTGCCTGAATCTTGGCTCTATACTATTTTGTTTGCTTGCTTACAATAAAACACTTAGACCTGGACAGAATCAAAACTGAGCTTTAAGAGGGTTGAGGCTAACTCATGAGTGAGTCCAAAAAACTGGCCAAAACTGCAGCTAGTTAGCTTTATTTGAGCAATTATTAGGCTGTAAACAGGATTTACATCATGTCAAACAGACTCTCAAGACCAAAGCTGTATTTATCAAAAACAACACCCAAGTCTAAAACAAGTCCAAGAAGAAGAGGCAATCATTCAGACACATGTTCACACAGATACACATCCGATACAGAAAATGACTTGAGACAGGATCCCTAAAGCCCTTCAGAGTTCCACATAATCCACAGCTAATTATAATAAAAAGAAAAGTGTGTGTCCAGCAATGGCTTGGAGATGTTTCTGTAGGGAGGGGTTTAGTTTATTGTGTGGAAGGAGTCTTTTTTTAGTGTTTGTATGTGTGTGTGTGTGTGTGTGTGTGTGTGTGTGTGTGTGTGTGTGTGTGTGTGTGTGTGTGTGTGTGTGTGTGTGTGTGTGTGTGTGTGTAAGAACGGACCATGAACTTGTATCAGGCTGAGGTTAACGGCCCTGAGATCACCATGAGAAGCACAAACTCTAAACAAACTCTAAACTTACAGCTGCACCATTTTATATACTGTAGTAATGATCAATTCATTATACACTCTATATTATTAAAACACACACACACACACACACACACACACACACACACACACACACACACACACACACACACACACACACACACACACACACACACACAGATAAACAGCTGCTGGATTCCCAAGAAAGAAGTTGAGAGATCTGAAGAGAGACATCGCTCTGATCTCACTTACAGCCACGTCTCCGACTCAGTCTGCTGTTCATCCAAGGAACCCAGATCTTCTCCAGAGGATTCTGGGTAAGTTCGCTTTGAAGGTGAGACATTTCAGCGTGTGCTGGTGTTTGTCGCAAAGAAGGACAGATATCAATCCACCGTGTGTGTGTGTGTGTGTGTGTGTGTGTGTGTGTGTGTGTGTGTGTGTGTGTGTGTGTGTGTGTGTGTGTCGGGGCCTGTCCTATAGACGAAAGTCTGATGATTGGACATCCTCTATCAGTTGATTCATCACACACACACACACACACACACACACACACACACACACACACACACACACACACACACACACATCAACAAAAAAGCACACACACATTAGTCTTACTATTGACACAGTATTATTGATATAGCTTAATAAATCTATTAATTGTTCCATTAATACCATTCGCTGATGACAATTGGTGCCAATAACCAATAATTATCAACCAATCCACCAATCATGTGTGTGTGTGTGTGTGTGTGTGTGTGTGTGTGTGTGTGTGTGTCGGGGCCTGTCCTATAGACGAAAGTCTGATGATTGGACATCCTCTATCAGTTGATTCATCACACACACACAAACACACACACACACACACACACACACACACACACACACACACACACACACACACACATCAACAAAAAAGCACACACACATTAGTCTTACTATTGACACAGTATTATTGATATAGCTTAATAAATCTATTAATTGTTCCATTAATACCATTCGCTGATGACAATTGGTGCCAATAACCAATAATTATCAACCAATCCACCAATCACACTTCATTACGATTCCCAATAACCAATCATTTTTCCAAACTTCCAATCACTGCACAGCATTAATCCCATTCACCAATCGCGGATTATTATTCTACCATTTGACCAGTCACCGGTCACTACATTCTTTCCCAATGTTTAATCAGTGATCAAATTTTTTCTGACGTCCAATCACCATATTTTCCCAACATCCAATCACGGGTCACCATTGTTTCCCAACATCCAATCACGGATATCTATTGTTTTTCAACATCCAATCACAGATATCTGTTGTTTCCCAACGTCCAATTACGTTTTATATGATCTCCACTTTGGTTTCCACCAGTTTCTCTAGTTTCCTTTAAACCCTAAAAAGCCCATATGTGTAAATGAGCAGAAGAATCATGAGCAAAACACACTCCAGATCCACCACGGTCCTGACCAGGATCCAGGATCCAGATTAGCCTCCAGTTAAACTCCACAGATACCAAAGATTCAATTAGACATGACGTTTACACGAGTGGGATTATGGATAATTTAATCAAAGCAGGAGAGATAAGTCAGCGCTCAGATTGTTGTGATCGTATTGGACTTGTACACTCGACTCCTCTACATGTCCTTGATGTCCCTGCTGTCCCTTCAGACAGTAGATCTGTAATCCGACACTCGACTTGCAGGAACTTGGCAGCGGGTAACAGTGGCCTTGGCACTGAGTGATGAGCGTTCTAACACAGCTCTGCTCACGGCTGCCATTTTAATCATCAGATCAGATTTTTTTATCTTCTACATGATTTAAATCTCATTCAGTCAGAGAGGATGTGTCTCCTCACACACTCTATAATCAGGATTCTTCATCTTCACATTCTTCTTTTTGCTTTTCTCCATCATCATCATCATCATCATCATCATCATCATCATCATCATCTCTTCTGCTTATCCTACTTCTTTCTCCTTTTCCTCACCTTCAATTTTTTCTTCTCCTTTTTTCTTTTTTTAGTCTATTATTATCATCTTTATATTCTACCCTTTTCTCCTCTATCTACTTCCTCACCATTCTCTTCCTCTATATGTACGTCTCTTTCTTCTGCTTCAAACTCCTCCTCTTCTTCCACTTTTAAATTGTCTCCTTCATCATCATCATCATCATCATCATCATCATCTTCCTGTCTGCTTCTTCTCCTTCCTCTTTTCCTTCTCCTCCTTCTTTCCCTTCTTCTTCTTCTACCTCTTCTTCTTCTTTTTTCCCTTCTTCTTCTCCTTCCTCTTCTTTTTCTCCTTCTCCTTCTCCTTTTTTCTTCTTCTCCTTCTTCTTCTTCTTCTTCCTCTTCTTCTTCTTCTTCTCCTTCTTCTTCTTCTTCTTCTTCTTCTCCTTCTCCTTCTTCTTCTTCTCCTCCTTCTTCTTCTTCTCCTTCTTTTTCTTCTTCTCCTTCTTCTTCTTCTTCTTCTTCTCCTCCTTCTTTTTCTTCTTCTTCTTCTTCTTCTTCTGAAATGCCTCAATAGCAGCTGACACAAATCAGCATGATATGGAATTCAGAAATATCCTCGTCTTCAGATTCTACAATTTGAAGGAAAATTGAAGCTGATTTTGAGTGCGATACCTGCGATACATCTCGAAACAGCTGGAGGAACATTTTGCAACTAATTATGCTAATTGGGAACAAGTCAGTAAGATGATTGGGTATACAAAGAGAGGTGATGTTTCATCAACCTGTGAGAAGCTGCGTCTAAAAATTATGGAACACTTTCAGAATAATGTTCCTCAACATCAAATTGCAAAGATTCTGAATATCTCATCATTCAACATGTAAACATGCCAAAAGAAAATAAATAAATAAATATATAAATAAATAAACTACACGTATAAGACTCGAGGCCTGCGAGTGACCCGTAGTGACCCCACTACCCCATTATCCTGCTGCCTGGCTGAAATCTGAGGCATAAATCAAAACCTGAACACACTCATGCGTGAATGTTGTGTATTCTCACCCGTGCTCTCACAGCGAATTCGTTTACTGTGTGCAGGCTTCCTCACCTCCATGTGCTTCAGTGCAGCAGAACAGCTCGGAAATGAACATGAAGTGACCGGCTGCTCACAGATCCTTGTGTGTGTGTGTGTGTGTGTGTGTGTGTGTGTGAGTGTTTATAATTATCCACAGAGCTCCCCACAAGCTGCTCAGCCCACAGGAGTATCAGATAGAGCCACGGTTGCCAGATTGTGGTAAATGTGTCTTAATTGATTTCTTACAGCATTTAGTATCACAAGTGACCTAAAGTACAGGTAAGTGATCAGTCGCTGTCTCAGCACCGACCTTTGACCTTTCACACAAATGCCTCATTCTTTACCAAAAGTTTGTGGACACCCGACCACAAGAGTGCTTATGTGCTTCATTTTGAACATCCAGTTCCACTTTGAGTTCCTCATTCACTGCTGTAATGAGATCCACTCTTCTGGGAAGATGTTCCACTAGATTTTTGTTGTGGAGATTCATTCAGCTAGAAGGGTGTTAGTAAAGTCAGGAAGTGATGTAGGTGAGAAGGTGAGGAGGTTCCTGGGGTGCAGTCAGCATTCACAATCATCCCAATGATGTTTAAATTTACTCTTAAAACTTTGATTTTTTTAAATTTTGTGATGAATCTGTGATGTTTATTTTATTTATTACTCATATTATTATTAATTTTATATATTTTTTTTATCTTTAGTATTCTATTATTGTTTTATTTTATGCTTGGAAAGTGCTTTAAGATGTAACTATTAAATTATCATTATCATTATTATTATTATTATTATTACAATAAGATTTATAGCATGAGATCTTCTACATCTTCCAACCCTCATGTAAAGCAGATCTTCATGGTGCTGGCTTTGTGCACAGATGATGATTATCGTCATGCTGGAACAGATTTGGATCTTCAACTTCAAGTGAAGGCAAAATTTCCTGCTACTGCACCCGAAGACGTCCTACACAATTGTATAGGCACCACATACGGCTGGAAACGTCCCAATACTTTTGGCCATAAAATTTATTTGTGTGTTTTGAAGGAACGATCCACCTTGAAGAATTCGCAGATTATAATTAATGTTCTTTAATAATAAATAACTCCAACGCGGTTTTTCACAATTTCCTTCGAGTTCCCGAATCCCTGCTGCATCCCGATTTATCCCTCGCATCATTCCCGAGTGATGCAGCGGCACTTAAGTCTTTTAGTCCTAATTCTTAAATTCTGTAAAGCTGCTTTGAAACAATGCTCGATAGAAATAAACTTGACTTGTGTCAAAGTGGATTACTGCAACATCCGACACTTTTCTAAATCATTTTCTTCCATTCATTTCCACGAATATTGTCACAAGTTCACGTCATCCGTCGGCCCTTTCAGCGACGTGTGCCGTCATGACTCACGCCGAGCCGATCGAGAGCGAGTCATCAGCCTCCGTTCAGATTTCACAAGACGAGCTATTTTTAAATCCTCGCTCTATTCCTGTAGTCGGCAGCGTAGCATGCTGGGAAAGCTGCGTCCAATGTCCTCCAGACTGGAGCGTGTTAGGGAGTGCGGCAGACTGATATGAGGCCTCATTTATCTGGATACAAGCAATTTCCTTTAGAATTCACCCACAAGAGAAAATATTCAGTTGGGGTGCATGATTATTTTCCAGGGCAATGTTCAATTCCTTCGATTTTATTCTGGTAGCTGATTATCTCGATGATGTCTTTCAGACTTGATCAGAAGGAATTCCAGAAAAATCCACCACAAATAACTCTGGGGAAAAAAAAACATGTATTTGTTTTTTGTTAACGTTTCTTATTGTAGACAACAAAGCATTCTGGGCAATATTTACCTTTTCTCATCAAAACCTTCAATGTACCATGAAATAGATTTGCATTCTAGGAGTGATTTTAGAATGAACAGTAGTGAGACCCCTTGAATACTGTATTTCTAGAGGAGACACAGATCAGCATATGAAAGCCATCTCTAGATTTCAAGTGTTTTAAGGATTTTCAATTGAGTCCATCAGTCTATGGGATTATTACAGTAACATACCGTAAAGTTAATTACGGAACAAACACTTTACAATTAACAGGAAAATACTGAATTTTACTGTTAATTTACATGACCGTTATTTACTGATTGTCTCTGTGTGTGTGTGTCACTTTCAAAATTTAGTCGCCGTTTTCGTTTTAAGCACGCTTAGCATCTTTTTACTGCATTTTGTGGGCGTGGTTAACCGCAAACCAGCAGTAGCATGACCATGTTTGCTAATATACATATTTAACATATGCAAATGTATAATGTTGCCAAATTCCACAAAGTCATACAGAATTGGGACAAACTTTTCACCGAGTTGGAGGCCGTAGGACGTCTTCAAACGCTGCATTAAATGTCCTCTTCACTTAAACCAGGAGTTCAAAGGAGTCCAACTTCATGAAGATCTGCTTCACATGGGTCGGAAAATGTGGAAGATCTCTTGCTATAAATGCTATTGAACACCTTTGGGATGAATGTGAACGCTGACTCCACCCCAGGAACCTCCTCAACTTCTCACCTACATCACCTGACTTTAACACTTTTGTGGTTACATCTTACGATCAGGTGTCCACAAACGTTTTTGGATGTAGTGTTGATATTTTTTTTAAGGAAGAAATGTGGTGGAAAATTTATTCAGAAATTTTTATTAAAACAGTTTATTGTATAAACAAAAAAAGATATTACATGAAGAAAGATCCAGTAGGGTACAGAAGTAAATCCATGAATAGCCATTAAACCACGTCTAAAAACTCGTTAATCATAGTGAAATACAAGACTGTCAAAAAAAATAAATAAAAAAATGTAGGTGAGGATGATGATGATGATGATGAGCTCTAATTGAACACAAACCCATGAAAATGATTCATGATATACATGGGGGAAAATATATATAAAAATAAAAATTAAATTTTCAACACGATTACTGTTAGTGATATAGAAAAAAAAAAATCCATAATGAACCAAAAACTACATCAAAAAAATATTCCGGAAAGTTTATACTCCTATCTAACAGAAACAAACACAAGACGGAAAAAAAACTTGACTGATGAAATAGAAAAAGCGCGTGAGCTCCTTTACTCGTTAGGGTTGGGGTTGGCGTCGGGATACTGGGAGAGGTCGAAGGTCAGGACCTTACTGATCACACAGTCTCCTTGCTGTAAAGTGAGAGACGGAGAGAAAGATGAAGTTTTATACCAATAACAGAGAAATGAATGGTAACTGGTACGAGTGTGTGAGCTCGCGGACCTCGGGATAAACTCCGATGAGCGAGTCGGCCTTGGTGTAAAACTCCTCCTTCAGCGAGATCACGATGGCTTGGAAGTTCTCCATGGACTGGTCTTTGATGTAGTTAGCGACCTGAAAGTGGAAAAGACGTGGATGTTTGAGGTCACTGCGAAAAAATACCACGGGGATTTTTAACAGGATTCATCTCTGATTATTCACCTTGCCGATGTTGGTGTTGTCCAGAGCTGCGTCGATCTCGTCCAGCACGAAGAAAGGGGCGGGTTTATAGCTACAACAGAGACAATCGGAACTTAGGTCAGTCTCTGTTTATCTACTGCGGGTGGATTTTACTAACAGCTTGGTTCCGATCGTACTTTCTGATAACCGATTAAAAAATGGATACTGGAAATGGAAAAATATAAACCACACACAATAATACTGACATTTGTAATTATTAATTATATGGATAAATAGAAAAGAGAAAAATAAAAGGCATGCATTCAAATGAAACAAAAATTAACACAAAAAAAAAACTCTTACATCGAAAATGAATAAAATAAAATGGTGATTTAGAGAATTCGCCTCTAGAGGTCGCTCTCGTGCTGTTTAAAGACAGAGGAACTTCTCAACCACACCAGCAACCTGGAAAAACTATCGGTATGGATTTTTGCTAATAGTTCCTGCAATCGGTGCTGATTAATTAGCAAAACCGACTAATTGTTCGACCTTTACACTATTTTAAGTGTATATGACTGGGAACTAATTATATTTTAGTCATTTAGGGTTTCTGCAGGTTTTACAAAGTCAGATATATGACCGTTTAAAACCATTTTAGGACCATTAAGAATGAAATTTAAGACCCATCACAACATCAAACACACAAATAGGTTGTTAGCAAATGGCCTTAACCAAGCTCTAAATTCTTCTTCTTCCATTCACCACATCCATGAACCTCCTCCTTGGCCTTCCTCTTTTCCTCCTACCTGGTGGCTCCATCCTCAGCATTCTTCTACCAATATAACTCATGTCCCTCCTCTTCACATGTCCAAACCATCGAGCTCAAAATTATTTTTTTATAATAATATAGTAACAAAAGCTGATTTCTATGAATCCCTCGCTCATCCTCAGAATTATATGATCCAAAATACTAAGGATGCTGGAAAACCATGTAAAAATGCAGGTCCTGGAGGATTCTTCTTAAGATGAACAGGTGCCTTGACTGCTCGGGATGAACGAGACCCATGAACTCGTGACCTGGTTCATTTGTGCAAAGCAGGTCTTATGGAGTTCCAGGTTTCGTCCAGAGTAGGACAGCTATTGTAGGCATTTCCTAAAGTTCTAAGGATGTTTGCGTGTGGTAGAGCTTATATGGTGAATACAGTGTTTTTTTTTTTTTTTTTTATAAATTGCTTGATGCACATTAAAAATGAGTATTATTAGACGTGGGAAAGACACATCATTCACATAGCTAATCTCTCTCTGGCGTTTCAGAGCTTCTCAGATATCTCCTAATCTCACCTGTGAATGGCGAAGAGTAAAGCGAGAGCAGCCACGGTCTTCTCTCCTCCTGATAGATTATCCATAGGTCTGAAACGTTTACCAGGAGCCACGCAGTTATAGTTGATCCCATCCAGGTAGGGTTCCTCCGGGTTCTCCGGTCCGAGGAAAGCCTGGAACGACATTTTTTTAAGAACAGGATTTTTCTACATTTAAAATGTACCTGATGAAGCTTTGTCAAGGACCCGTGTGTTCACCTGAGCGCTGCTGTTACGCGAGAGAGCTTTGTAGATCTCGTCGATGTTGGTGGAGACGGACTCGAAGCAGGCATTGAAGCGGTCGAACCTCTCCTTCTTGATCTGCTCGAACGCCTGCTTGGCTTTTTTCGCCCTCTTCCTAGCGGCTTCAAACTCTGGTGAAAGACGTTATATTATAGGAAATGCTATTTATCTTCAAGAGGAACCGCAGGAGGAACCCGAAATGCTCACCGTCACTCGTCTCCTGAAATTTGTCTCGGACGCTCTCCAGCTTCTCCATGGCCTTCATGTTGGGAGCGCTGATCCTCTGGAGGATGCTTTGCTGCTCGTTTAGCCTCTGCTGAAGAGTGTTCATCTCACCTTTAATCTCATCCTCAGACAGGGAGTCCTGGAGTACATCAAGATCATTATTAGTGCAGCTCTGGCTGATAAACAACACTGTACTGTAATAATAAACCAGCTACGGTCTCGCGAAACATTTTATCATTTGTACGGTAACCACAGAAAAGATGGTTTCTTCGAAAAAAAGAGAAGAAAAAAAGAAAGAACACATTTTATTCCTCTGCTTCATACCGAGACGGCCGGCTTTTGTCTGCTCGAGGTGACTCAAAATATTATACAATCCACTCAAGTGATTTTTGTTGGGAATTTTCTACTAGTGAAAACCACACACACACACACACACACACACACACACACACACACACACACACACACACACACACACACACGATAAATTACCTTCAGGTCCTCCGCCAGGCTGCTGTAGTCGATCTCAATCAGAGCTTCTTTGGCTAAAACGGTGCTGGAGGTCTTCTGACTGCTGCTCAGACTTTCTTCCTGGGAGCTTCCCTGGAAACGTGAATAATTATTACTTTAACACGTGCACTAACGTGTGCTGTCACTCAAACAATCACCAATAAAATGAGGCAATGACGCCACCTAGAAGCCCTGCCCCATTTTGTGCACAAATGCCGGCTCCATGAAGATACATGGGTTGGAGTGGAAGATCTCCTTCAATAAAGCCTCCTGAACAACTTTGGGATGTATTTTTCACACTAACAGCACCCGAGACCTTCTCAGCTTCTCATCAGTACCTGACTTGACTAAGACTCTGGTGGCTGAATGAATCTCAACAAATCTCCACAAAATGTAGTGGAACATCTTCTCAGAAGATGAAGCTGGAGCTTATTATAATAGGATAATTCAAAATCCAATGTTTCACATGGGGATCATCTGAGAGGTGGGAATATTTTTACGATTCATTTTTATCTCTTTGCACGTGGCCATGAAAAATATTACAGTAGAGTCCTGCAGGTACTAAAGTGAACTGCTGGAATGAACTACCTCCTCCTGGCTGATGTCGTCCATGGTTCCTGATCTGAGGGGAAGTTTGATGTCCTGCATTTTACAGGCCTGGAGAAGGTTGTGTCTATCACTGCGCTTCTGCTCCAGCTTCGTCTCGATGGCCGTGACCTCCTTCTGAAGCTGCGTCAGCTCTCTAAACAGACACAAACATATTAATATAGAAAATAAAACTAAAAACTGAAAGAAAAAAGAAAAAAAAAAAAAACCTCACTTGTTGGCGCCACCGAGTTTCTTACGAATCTCTTCCATTTCATGGTTTTTGTCGTTGACTTCCGACTTCTTAGCGAGGTGCTGATTCTTCAAGTCCTGAAGCTGGGCCATGGTCTCGTCGATGATCTTCATGTGCCTCTGCTCTTCCTGTGTGAAATTGTTCGTACACGAAGAAACGTGAAGCAACGTTGTTGTTTTTTCTCACCCCCCCCCCCGATTATAAGTGCAAACGTGGTTGGAGAAACATCACCTTCTTTAGTCTTTCGATCTCGCTCTCGTCCTTCTTCACCGTCTGCTCCCACATGATGACCTTCTCCTGGTCTTCCTTCAGCTGGTTCTTCTCATAATCCAGCTGGATTGCCAGGCGAGTCTTCTGGGTCTCGAACTCCAAGCTGAGGAAAAGGAGGAATGAAGAGTGTGTTCTTTGGAAACATGTTCATATTCACGATAAATGTTAAGGAACCTGCATGAAATATAGATATATTAGATATGTTTTCAGCACCTTCTGACCAATCAGAATCAACAGTTCAAGAGTTTTGTGTTATTAATTCACTCGTCTGGGCAGATGTTCCACCAGAATTTTTGGAGATTTTGTGGAGACTCGTTCAGCCACAAGGCTGTTAATAAAGTCAGGTATTGATGGAGGTGAGAAGGTGTGGAGGCCTGGGGTGCAAAAATATATCACAATATGGCTTATAGCAGGAGCTGTTCCACTCCAATACCATGTAAAGTAGATGTTCATGGAGCTGGCTTTGTGCACCATCATGCTGGAACAGGTTTGAGTCTCCTAGTTCAATGAAGCTACAGCATCCTATACAATTGTGTGTCTCCAGTTTTGTGCTAACATCTCAATCTGTTCATTATACTGGTAAAGTGGGGGGGGGGGGGAGGGGGGGGACACACGAAAGTGAAATAATTGTACCGCTTCTTCGCGATCTCGTTCTGCCGTTTTACTTTCTCCTCTTCAAACTCACGAATGTTCCTCACTCCGATCTCCTTGCAGAAGTCCAAGAACACTTCATCCTCCACCTGGCGATTAAAAAAAAAAAAAAAAAAAAAAAAAAAAAAAAAAAAAAGATAAATTATACATAAAAAGATTTTTCAAAAAGCTTTATACCGAGAAAAAAAATAAAAAAAATAAAATAATACAAATATTTTCTCTCGTACCAGGTTCATGCGGTCTTTGAGCTCCTTCATGTCTCTCTCACGTGATTGGATGATCCTCTTGATGTCGTTGATACGAGGCCCGAAGTTGGCCAGCTCGCTCTCCAGCTTGGATTTTTCCTAAAAAAAACAGCTGCGTAGTTAAAAACAAAAATACGCTTAAATGTTGTGATGTTATGATCTAACGTTCAAACGCCCACCTGCATATTTAAGGACAGATGGCGCGTTTTTGTCTGCTCGAGGTCACTCTGAGAATACTTCAGCCTCATCTGCAGCCCGTGAGCCTGAGACTGCACCTGGCGAAGCTCCGCCTCCTTTCTTTTCGCTTTCATTTGCTCCTACGCAGGAAACAACACCAGACACAGTGATCAGAACTCTATCGTGTTAAACTCTCTTTAACAACAACAACAACAACAACAACAACAACAACAGCTACCTTCAGCTCTTCTGTGAGTTTCTCCTTCCTGTCCTTCAGCTTGTCGACGGCTTTCTCGTCCCAGCGCCGGGCTTTGGCCTTCAGGTCGCTGGCACCTCCGGAGATCACACCGGATTTCTGGAACAGGGTTCCGTCTAAAGCCACGGTCTGTAAAGAAGTGAAAAACATCAAGAAGATCAGTGCTATTTACACACACACACACACACACACACACACACACACATCCGTAAAGTATTTTTTCCACATTTTATTACCATTTTAGAGCTTTTTTTACAATTCTTTATTTTCCTCAAAATTCTACAAACAAAATCCCATAAATGACGTATCGAGAATTTCGCTGGCGTTCTGCTGATCCCATATTTTAAATACCTTGTGCCTGTACGGTCCTCCGAAAGCGATCCTACGGGCGTCCTCGACGTTCTCGCACACGAGAGCGTTCCCGCAGGCGTACTGCAGAGCTTTCTTGATCTGTGGAGGCTCGTAGCGAATGACGTCGATCACCAGTTTGGCGCCGCGCAGCTCACGCAGCTTCTCGTCCGTGGGTTTGACCTGACAACAAGATTGTGAGCATTAAATAATAAATAAATTACGTTCAGTCCTTTTTTTTTCCACATGGAGTAAAAATAGCACATGGCTTTATCTGAGAAGTGTCACCTCGAGATAGTCCAGAGGTAAGAAGGTTTCAGGTTCTCCTCTCTGCTCTTTAATGTACTGGATGCAGTCACGGCCGGTCTTCTCAGAGTCCACGATGATGGCGTCCATGTTTTTGCCCAGCACTTTGGTTACGGCGATCTGGTACTTCTTCTGTGTGGGCTGGCAGAGGTCTATCAGCCTTCCATACTGCGCAGAAGAAAGAGCTTATTAGATTGTGGGCGTGGCCTTTTTAGACACCCGAACTCAGGATGTTCTCCTCCTTCTCTCTTTGCATACCACTGATCCAGGATAGAGTCTCTTGATGCTCTCCATGATCTCGGCTTTGCGCTGCTGTCTGCTGTTCTCCTGACGGTCTATACGAGCGTCCCCAAGTTGCTCCATCACCTGCAAAACCCATACAAAAATGAGATCTTTTTTTTCCCCTGAAGCATGGACAAAAAAAAGCGAGAAAGGCTTTATGCTGTACCTGATTAAGCTCCATATTAATCTCATCGATCCTCCTCTTGGCTTGCTCCACCTCCTCGGTAAGCTCCTCCTCCATCCTCTTCTGTTCATCCAGAGACTGTCTGTGAAACATCAGGAGAAAATAAAGATACAGGACGATAAGGACGAGTAAACTTGGTGAGGAGCGTGAGGACAATACGCAGTGCGATGAAGCTGTACCTGCTGGTCGTGATGTAATCCTCGAGCTTCTCGATACGCTTCTGGTTCTCCTCGATCTCTCTGATTTTCTGCTTGATTTTTGCCTCGGTCTCCACTTTTTTCCTTTCCTCCAGATCTAGGCGATCCTGGTCAGCTTTCTGATCTCTGTTAAACTTCTCCAGCTCCTGAGCAAGAGTAGCGGCTCGTTTGCTGGCCTCCTCTTTCAGACGGTGATACGCTTTAACCTAGAAGGAAGATCTCGGAGATCAGTGATTAAACACACGCAAAAATTACACGGATATGGATTCTTTAGCCTTTTATGTACAGCTTCAAGAATTTCTCTTAAAAGGAGAAAATCCTGAAAATTCCACATATCGAGGGAGTGAATGAATGAAGGATGGAAGAATGAGGACGTTTGTTAAAGGAAAACGGTTCCTTGATAAACCCGAGTAATTTTGTATACGTAAAAATCGTCAGGGCAAATTGTTTGGCTCAATGTTTAGTTTAATCAGTTTAGTTCACACGGAGCACCGTGTTTCCCCACGGACTATTATTACTGACGCACCACCCGCTAAACTCTGGAGCGCTCTGGACAGGTAACACAGAAGAGAGAACAGTGAGGGACGAGGAGAAGATTCAGTTTGGGATCATTTCTAACTAAAACACTAAGATCACAGTGCGTTTATATATTTATATATAGGCATACGAATAACTGGTGTACCTGGTTCTCTTCAAGCTGAAGATCCTGCCCCTGGCTCTGCGCCTCTTCCTCCATGCGCTCCTCGAACTCCTGCCTGGCCATCTCCACAGCTTTCTGCTCACGCTCCAGCTCGTCCATGTCTGCCTTGCGCTTCTTGTAGCACTTCTGAGCGTTCTGAAGGGATTTCCGTGCGGCCTCCAGCTTCTTGATCTTGTGAGCCGTGTTTTCTTTCGCCTTGATGTACTGAGGTCTTTTCTGGTTCAGCTCGGCGTCCTTTTCTCTACAAGCGGCAGAAAAGAACCACGTTTTAGCCTGAAAAAATAATGACCTCAAAAGATCATCTCTGAAAGAGAAATGTAGAATACATGAACCATAAACACTTTCAAGCCCCTTCCTTTCCTCCACTCACTTGATTTCCTTCTCGACTGTCTGCTGGTCTCTCATCATCCTGCCCAGCTCCTTCTTCTTCTCCTTTAGCTCCTCCTCCACGCGGTCCATGCGCTTGCGGTCCTTGTCGATCTCTTTGTTGCGATGCCCCAGCTCGCGGTTCAGTTTCTCTATCTCGCACTCGTTGTGGTAGAGCTTGAAGAGCTGCATCTGGACGTTCGCTCGCACCACTTCGTCCTTAAGCCTCTGGTAGCGTTCGGCCTGAGAACGGGGGTAAAAAACACAAACGCTCGTTACTATAGAAACGATAAGAGCATGTTAGAGCATGAAAATCAATTAACCAATCAGGATTCCCCGACCTCTTCCTTCTCCTGCTTGGCCTCTTTGCGCTCGGCGGCGATGTTCTTCTTGCGGTGGTAGTTGAACTGCGTGTCCTCCTCGGCCTTCACCATCTCCTTCTTGCACCGTTCGTACTCCTGAGCCAGCTCCCCGGAGCGAGAGATCTCCTCGAACAGAGCTGTACGCTCCTTCGGGTTCTTCATGGCGATGGACTCCACGGCCCCCTGCGAGTCCGGATTATAAACATGCAGTCAGAACGTGAATGAGTTCGTTGCTGGGTGAATGGATGTGGGAAAGAAACCTGACCTGGAAGACCAAGAAGTTCCTGGCCTTGATGAGAATCCCGAGTTTCTCCAGCTCCTCGCTGTACTCAGGTAACCCCACCACTTTATTATTAATACGGTACTCTGATGAAGATCCTGAGGAAATGAAAAAAAATGAAATGTGATAAAGGGTAAGAAAGAGAGAGAGAAGAGAAAAGAAAAGAAAGAAAATAAGGGACACAAAACAGAAGATGAGAGAGAGAGAGAGAAAAAGAGAGGAAGATGGAGGGAGATGAGGAAGGAGAGAAAAACAGAGAGAGAGAGAGAGAGAGAGAGAGAGAGAGAGAGAGATAGAGAGTGAGAGAGAGAGAAGATGAAAAGCAGTGAAAGAGAGATGAGGAAAAGCAGGAAACAGGATGAGAAAGAGAGTTTGAGAAGAAGAGAAAAACAAAAAAAGACAGAGGGGAGACAGATGGGGAAAGAGCAAAAGAGAAGGAAAGCAGTAAATAAGAAGGAGAGAAAAATGGTAACAGAGAAAAAGAGATTGAGAGGAAGAGAGAGATGTCGATAGGGAAAAAGATAGGGAGGGAGATGAGGAAAGAGAAAAACAGAGAAAGATGGGGACAGAGGGAATAAAGGAAGACAGCAATGAGTGACAGAAATGAGAAAAGGGGGGAACAGGGTGAGAGAAAAAGGTGAGGGAGGGGGAAAAACAGAGAGAGGAAAAGAGGTGGGAAAGTGGAAAAATTAAGAAAAGCAACAAAAGCGAAAGAAAGAGAGATAAGAAAAAGGAAAAAGGTGAGAGAAAGGGGGGCATGAGAGAAAAAAAAATTGAGAACAGAGGGAGAGAGACATAAGAAGGAGGGGAAAAATGAGGAAAGAAATAAGAGAAAAAGTGATTGAGGAGGAAAGAAAAAGGGAGGAAAGAAATAAAGAGAGAATACTAGATTTATAATAAAAGCATTTTCTCTTTCCATGTAGAATGTGTAATAACTGTACACACACACACACACACACACACACACACACACACACACACACACACACACACACACACACACACACGTGAGAAGAGAAGTGTGTTACCGATGATGACTCTGGTGAAGGAACGTTCCACCCCGTTGTCCTCCTGGTACACCATGCTGACGAAGGCTCGGTTGGCCGCCGGTTTTCCCACCGGAGCTCCGTGAATCAGATCCTTCAGAGTCTTCACTCGCAGGTTGCTGGTTTTCTCCGCCAGAACAAAGCTGATGGCATCCATGAGGTTCGACTTCCCTGAGTGGAACAAGGTGCAGTGATCATTCAGGGGTTATTACAGGGGCAGGTGCAGTGATCATTCAGGGGTTATTACAGGGGCAGAAGCAGTGATCATTCAGGGGTTATTACAGGGGCAGAAGCAGTGATCATTCAGGGGTTATTACAGGGGCAGAAGCAGTGATCATTCAGGGGTTATTACTGGGCAGACGCAGTGATCATTCAGGAGTTATTACTGGGGCAGGTGCAGTGATCATTCAGGGGTTATTACAGGGGCAGGTGCAGTGATCATTCAGGGGTTATTACAGGGGCAGGTGCAGTGATCATTCAGGGGTTATTACAGGGGCAGAAGCAGTGAGCATTCAGGGGTAATTACAGGGGCAGATGCAGTGATCATTCAGGGGTTATTACAGGGGCAGGTGCAGTGATCATTCAGGAGTTATTACTGGGGCAGGTGCAGTGATCATTCAGGGGTTATTACAGGGGCAGGTGCAGTGATCATTCAGGGGTTATTACAGGGGCAGAAGCAGTGAGCATTCAGGGGTAATTACAGGGGCAGATGCAGTGATCATTCAGGGGTTATTACAGGGGCAGAAGCAGTGATCATTCAGGGGTTATTACTGGGCAGACGCAGTGATCATTCAGGAGTTATTACAGGGGCAGATGCAGTGATCATTCAGGGGTTATTACAGGGGCAGGTGCAGTGATCATTCAGGAGTTATTACTGGGGCAGGTGCAGTGATCATTCAGGGGTTATTACAGGGGCAGGTGCAGTGATCATTCAGGGGTTATTACAGGGGCAGAAGCAGTGAGCATTCAGGGGTAATTACAGGGGCAGAAGCAGTGATCATTCAGGGGTTATTACTGGGCAGACGCAGTGATCATTCAGGAGTTATTACAGGGGCAGGTGCAGTGATCATTCAGGGGCAGAAGCAGTGATCATTCAGGGGTTATTACAGGGGCAGATGCAGTGATCATTACAGGGGTTATTACAGGGGCAGAAGCAGTAAGCATTCAGGGGTAATTACAGGGGCAGATGCAGTGATCATTACAGGGATTATTACAGGGACAGATGCAGTGATTATTCAGGGGTTATTACAGGGGCAGATGCAGTGATCATGCAGGGGTAATTACAGGGGCAGATGCAGTGATCATTCAGGGGTAATTACAGGGGCAGATGCAGTGATCATTCAGGGGTTATTACTGGGGCAGATGCAGTGATCATTCAGGGGTTATTACAGGGGCAGATGCAGTGATCATGCAGGGGTAATTACAGGGGCAGATGCAGTGATCATTCAGGGGTAATTACAGGGGCAGATGCAGTGATCATTCAGGGGTAATTACAGGGGCAGATGCAGTGATCATTCAGGGGTTATTACAGGGGCAGATGCAGTGATCATTCAGGGGTTATTACTGGGCAGACGCAGTGATCATTACAGGGGTTATTACAGGGGCAGATGCAGTGATCATTCAGGGGTAATTACAGGGGCAGATGCAGTGATCATTCAGGGGTTATTACAGGGGCGATGCAGTGATCATTACAGGGGTTATTACAGGGGCAGAAGCAGTGATCATTCAGGGGTTATTACTGGGCAGACGCAGTGATCATTCAGGGGTTATTACAGGGGCAGAAGCAGTGATCATTACAGGGGTTATTACTGGGCAGACGCAGTGATCATTCAGGGGTAATTACAGGGGCAGAAGCAGTGATCATTACAGGGGAAGATGCAGTGATCATTACAGGGGTTATTACGGGGCAGATGCAGTGATCATTCAGGGGTTATTACAGGGGAAGATGCAGTGATTATTACAGGGGTTATTACGGGGCAGATGCAATGATCATTCAGGAGTTATTAAAGGGGAAGATACAGTGATCATTCAGGAGTTATTAAAGGGGAAGATGCAGTGATTATTACAAGGGAAGATGCAGTGATTATTAGAGGGTTTATTACGGGGCAGATGCAGTGATCATTCAGGGGTTATTACAGGGGCAGATGCAGTGATCATTACAGGGGAAGATGCAGTGATCATTACAGGGGTATTACAGGGCAGATGCAGTGATCATTCAGGGGTTATTACAGGGGCAGATGCAGTGATCATTACAGGGGAAGATGCAGTGATCATTACAGGGGTTATTACAGGGCAGATGCAGTGATCATTCAGGGGTTATTACAGGAGAAGATGCAGTGATTATTACAAGGGAAGATGCAGTGATTATTAAAGGGGTTATTACAGGGGCAGATGCAAGATGAAGAAAGAAGCAGAGACAGAAAAAGAGAGAGTGTGTGTGTGTAATGAAGGGGGGGGTAGAGATGAAGGAGAAGAAGAAAAAGATTGAAAGAAAGAGAAGGAGGGGAGAACAGAAAGATGGAGAAAGTGAAAAGGAGGGCAGGAAAGAGAGAGATGCAAAGGGAAAAGTGAGAATGGGGAAAACTAAAAGAAAGATTTTTTAAAAAGAAAAGAGAGGAAAAAAGAGAAAAAAAGACAGAATAAGTGAGTGAGTACGGGGGGGGGGGATTTGCAAAGAAAGTGCAAGTAAGGGAAGAAAACAAAGAAAAAAAAAGAGAAGTGTAGAAGAGAAAATAGAGACAAAGGGGTGGATTGTGAAAGACAGAATTAAAGAAATAATAAGAGAGAAGAAATGCCCATGAAAGCATCAGACTCGTATATGATCTGACAGGACAGGAACCTGCTCCTCCTCCTTCAGTTCCAATATATCATTTGATATAGACACAGTTGTCTGTCTGTCTGTGTGTGTGTGTGTGTGTGTGTGTGTGTGTGTGTGTGTGTAAGTGAGAAAGAGAGGGAGGGAGAATTCTGAAACTCATCACCATGTGCATATTAAAAGCACTTGACCTCCATACTGTATACAGTGGGGTCCGAGTCACGTGACTGACTAAATCGATACCTGCCCAATCCAGGTGTTTCTACTAAAGTGTAAAAATCTATCTGAAGTCTCTGTATATATAATTATTACATTTTCTACATGATATCGATTATTAATTATTGATCCGAAACCTGATTTACTCACCTGATCCATTCGGTCCAATGATGGCAGTGAACTTGTGGAAAGGCCCGATTATCTGTCTTCCTTTATACGATTTGAAATTTTCTATCTCGATTAACTTTAAATAACCCATTTTATTTCACCTGGGAAACGCAAAGTGAATAAAATAAAAAAAACTAGTTCCTTTGCTAGCTTAGCCAGCTAGCAAAAAAATGCTAATACCGCCACTAGCACGGTTTTATATACAGTCAAATATCATTCGCTTCACCGAAACTGCACCCAAAACGCTTCTGATTTAAACTACGATTAATAAAAAGAATAAATAAGACAATTTTATATAAAAAGTTCGCTGCAGTTTTGTATTAAAGTTGCAGCGGATACAAGAGGAGAAAAAAATAAACACTTTCCCTGCGCGCCTACTCCACACAGCGTTCTCGCAAGTTCTCGCGAGAATTTGGGGGGAAAAAAACAAACTGACCCTCGTGTACATCTCGCGAGATTTGGGAAACTCAGAGGCGTAAAGTAAAATCTCGCGATATGTCGGGGTATATCCAGCAAGGACAATGGAATGGTATTTATTATTGTAAATAATGAAATGAAATCACACACACACACACACACACACACACAGACACACACACACACACACACACACACACACTCTCTCTCTCTCTGAGTTCAGAAAGCATAACATATACTGTGTGTGTGCGTGTGTGTATGTATTAGTAAATGTCCTTGTAAGTGTATCTGCGACCAAATCAATTTCTTCTCCTCTGTCAGTCATTGTGAAATAAAAAAAAAACCTATTAAACAACTATTAAATCCACATGAATGTATTTGTGCTTGTGCAGTTTGCTACCGATGCGATTTGCAGGCTCTGACTAGTGACATATCTGGCCATCCAATCAAACGATGTGAAAATGCTAACTCAAAATCTGATTGGTCAAAGCAACAGCCTCCAAGCAGCTGTTAACTGTACACTGTAAGCACTATGAAATGAATCGACTATTGGGAAAAGTGTAATACATATTCATGGACAAAAATATGTTATTATTTAGGTCAGTGATTCTGATTGAGTTAAGGCCAGAAGAGAACGCAGCACTGGCCCTGATGACTCTCAGCACACTGATCTATTATTAGAAGGAAATTAAATAATCAAACACTGATTGATTTCTATTACAATTATCACAAGCCAAAATACATTGCACAAATAAAGTCACATGTGTCGTGATGAGTTCGAGTCTGGAGTTTCTTCCACCATTTATTCCTCTCTAAATGTTTTACTTGCTGTTGAACTGACGCTAAACTGTATGTTGGTGATCAGTAAATACACAAAGTGCCAATCAAAACAAGTTTAAAACAGAGTGCGCGCTTCTGCAGCACCACCACACTGAGCACTGGGGTCCCTCAGGGCTGTGTGCTCAGCCCACTGTTGTGCTGACTCATGACTGTGTTGCAATGCACAGCTCAAACCACATCGTCAAGTTTGCCGATGACACAACCGTGGTGGGTCTCATCAGCAAGAATGACGGGTCGGCATACAGAGAGGAGGTGCACCAGTTAACAGCCTGGTGTGGAGCGAACAACTCGGAACATTGACAAAACCAAAGAGATGGTTGTTGACTTTAGGAGAGCACAGAGCCACCAATCATTGATAGATTCTTCGTGGTGATCGTCAAGAACACCAAATTTGTTGGTGTTCAACTGGTCAATCAACACCAGCTCCATTACCTAGAACGCACAACAGCACTACTACTACTACTACAGCAGCATCGCCACCTGCTGAAAAGGCTAAGGGAAGCCCATCTCCCTTCCCTTATCCTGACCATGTTCTACAGGGGGACAAATGAGAGCATCCTGAGCAGCTGCATCACTGCCTGGTTTGGGAACTGCACCGTCGCGGATCGCAAGACCCTACAGAGGATCATGAGGATGGCCAAGATGATCCTCTATCATGGACATTTATAGGACACACTGCATCCGCAAAGCCAACAGCATTGTGGACGACCACACACACCCCTCACACACCCCTCATACACACTCTTCACCTCTCTATCATAAGGAAAGTGGTTCCAAAGCATTCGTGCCTCACATTCAGACCATGCAACAGGTTTTTTTCCCTCGAGCCATCAGGATCCTCAACACACAGAACTGAACTGAAACTCATACACTCACCTGTGTGTTACTGAGCTGCTACAAATCGGAACTCAAACACACACTCACACATTTCAATTCACAAACATCCATGTCTTCAGCACCACCCATTTTTTTATTAGTTTATTACAACTATATAGAATAGAATAGCCTTCATTTGTCACGTATACTATACAGCACAGTGAAATTCTTTCTTCAGAAGCTGGAGTCAGCCATGATACGGCGCCCCCTGGTGGTCTAAGAGTGGCCACTTGGCAATACGGGGGCTTGAACCCCTGACCTTCTGATCAGTAACCCAGCACCTGACCCACTGAACTATGTAACTGTTTACATGCTGGTTTTTTTTTTCACATCTACTATACTGCTGCTGTTTTGCACAAAATTGTGTGTTTATTTACAGTTAATGTTTGCACATTGTACTGTATTAACACATTGTACAGTAGGTTTAATAGCGGTGCTGTTTTGTGTGTTGTATATCTGTCCTACACTGTCTTGTGTTGTCTGTTTGCACTAACCTACTTTAGTCTTTAACTCTGTGTTCTGTCTGGAGCTCTGTGCTGTTTTATGTAGCACCAGGGTTCTGGAGAAATGTCTCATTTCACTGTGTACTGCATCAGTTATATATGGTTGAAATGACAATAAAAGCTTCTTGACTTTAATGATTTTTATCCACTCATAAATAAAAAGGAACGACTGATTCAGCAAAATGTAGTTGAGTAAAATCAACCATGTTACAAAAGACGCTTTCTTTCACCTTAGAAATATTTCTAAGCTAAGAAACATGTTGTCTATATCTGATGCAGAGAAGCTCGTCCATGCGTTCATGACCTCCAGAATACACTATTGTAATTCATTACTAGGTGGATGTCCTGCATCATTAATAAACAAGCTTCAGTTAGTTCAGAATGCGGCAGCAAGAGTCTAGAAAATATGATTATATAACCCCAATCTTATCATCCCTGCACTGGCTTCCTGTTAAGTTTCGAATAGACTACAAACTACTGCTACTCACTTATAAAGCACTAAATGGTTTATCTCCATGTATCTCCAGTCTTTTACCACGCTTCAATCCGTCACGCTCCCTGAGATCTAAAAACTCTGGGCTTCTAGTAGTTCCTAGAATAGCAAAGTCCACTAAAGGTGGTAGAGCATTTTCACATTTAGCTCCTAAACTCTGGAATAGTCTTCCTGACGGTGTTCGGGGCTCAGACACACTCACCCAGTTTAAGTGTAGATTAAAAACATATCTTTTTAGCAAAGCCTACACATAACACACATCACATCATAACCTTGTGCTCCAGAACATCTGATCACATGCACATTATCAACTTGTGCTGTTAATATCATGAACAGCAGCTACGCTCATTTCTCTCCACTGCTTCTCTTTCTCTCCCCATCCCGAGACACCCTGAGGTTTGGCCAGCTCCAGTCACGTCCCACCTCATAAAGATTATGGACCTTTGAAGAAGTAGATGCCAAACTCGCAAACATCCCGAACCATCTAGAGACGTACCAGTGCCAATTGGATCCCGCTACATGTGTGGAGTTTGGACACTGGACCTCCTGAAGTGTTTAAAGGCTCTGGCATGGAGAAGCTGATGCTGGATCTGTGATGATCACAAATGTTGAGCTCGGTAGCTCCTAGTTCTATAACCATAAAGACTGTATAAGACTGTAGAAAGAACATTAATTATAATCTTATTGCTCATGTGCTCATGTTAGTTCTCACTCTCCAGTGTTCTGTATTGTTGAAAATGATCAAACTCTTGATGTCACCAAAATGAGGATGGGTTCCCCTTTTGAGTCTGGTTCCTCTCAAGGTTTCTTTCTCAGAACATCTAAGGGAGTTTTTCCTTGCCACAGTCGCCACGGCTGCTCATCACGGACAAATTCACACCATTCACTTTGACTGTTGATTTCTGTAAAGCTGCTTTGAGACAATGTCTGTTGTGAAAAGCGCTATACAAATAAACTTGACTTGACTTGACTTGAGTAAAAAGTTACAAATTTAAAAAGTACAATATTTCACTTCGAAATGTAGTGAAGTAAAAGTCTCCCAAATGGAAATACTTCAGTAAAGTACAGATACATGAAAAACTGCCTATAATTAGATGCTATTCATTGGTTCTAAACTTGTTCTTTGCACAAAACGTTTAATCTAATCTAATCTAGTCTAATCTAATCTAATTTGTTTTTTTTAAATGAGTCTAAGAATACTGTTAATTTTTACTTCACTTAATATTAGTGTAGGTTAAGGTCTGAACCAAGAACAGCTTGATTTAGGATAAGATTAGGATTATTGCATTAGTGATGTTAAGGATTAGGATCAGTTTGCAGAGATTTAGTTTTGGATTAGTATCAATTTTACTGAGGTTGTGATTAGGATTAAGATTTTATTTTCATAGTTAGATTAGGAATTTGAGGCTTCATGAGTATAAGATTAAGGTATAGGTTAAGATTAGGATTAGTTATATGAGGTTTACCCTGACTACGATTTGGATCATTTAAATGGGATTAAGGTTAAGAATAGGATTATTTTTAAAAAAATAAAAAAATAAAAAAATTAGGATTAGGATTATTGCTTCTGCGGTAAAGAGTAATATTATGATTAATTTAATTATGCTTTAAGTATAGGATTTTTTTCATAGAGTTAAGGTTAAGATTAGGATTATTTTAGTACAATTTAAGATTCAAATTATATTAATGGATTAATGTTCCAACTAGAATTAATCAAATATAATAATTTTAATAGCATTTAGGTTTAAGATTCGGACTATCGTAATAAAATTAAGTTAAGGATTTGAATTATTTTAATACGATTAAAGTTAAGACTAGGATAAATGTTTTTCTGCAGTGAAGGTTAGTATTATTTAACTGAGATTACGGTCAAGATTATGATTATTTTTCCATTAGAATTAGGATTATAATTATTTTAAGGGAATTAAGGTTAAGATTAGAATTATCTTGGATTTCACATGTTCTCTCTGTGGTTTCTTCTGGGGTCTCAGTTTCCACATATCTCTCAAAACATTCACAAGGGTGGACTGAGTAAATTGAATTGCACCCAAGTGTGTGTGTGTGTGTGTGTGTGTGTGTGTGTG
>JBCEWE010000215.1:293592-301092 GCA_039877035.1 Silurus lanzhouensis
GCGAGAGAGAGAGAGAGAGAGAGAGAGAGAGAGAAAGAGAGAAAGAGAGAGAGAGACAAAAGCACGCACGCACACGTGATCTGGCTTTCTGGGAATGTTCCTGGAAAGCAGTGCGCTGCTTCAGTACGGAGGAAAGAGTGTACAAACACACACACACACACACACACACACGCACACACACACACACACACGCACACACGCTCACACACACATACACAGGATCCTGCCGTGGACACACACCAGAAGACATTCGGTCATGATCCTCTGATTCATTTCAAAATGCTTTTTCAATCCCAACATACACACGCACACGTATAAAGTGGAGAGGACTTCGGTTCAGGGCTGGTCAACACGAGGTCTCCATGAAGCCTGGACTCAGGAGCGTTCTGCTTTAGGAAACAGCAAAATACACCGATTGTTCCTGAATTTGTTTCCCAGGTTTTTTTTTTTGTTTTTTTTTTGTGAGAGCCGCATTATTCCTAAAAACAAACCATTCTGGAACCTGGAGATGAATAAAGAACAGGAACAGGGTGTTTGTAGGATCTGCTGAAGTTGACGCAGTGCTTCATTGAATCTGCAACTGCATGGAAAAGGTAAGTGCTTTGGTTTTTTTTTTTCTTTTGAGGAAGAAATAAGACATATAATAGAATAGAATAGAATAGAAATGTTATGGATACAAAAAGAATAAATCATATTACCCCCCCCCCCCCCACACACACACACAAAGAAATCAGAATATCTATTATAGAATATCTATCATGTATTCATGAGCCTTTTTCTATAATGAACCTAAACATTCTCAATAATACGAATTTAAATAAATACCCTTTAAAAAAAAGAAAAGAAATCTGCCGTTAAACTTTTATTCTTTTATTCTGGATGTTGTGTAAATTGCTTTCAGGTTAAACTCAAAATATATAAAAAAAAAAAAAATATATATATATATATATGAATTATTGGCATTTCAGCTTCCGAAAATGATCCTTGGAAAAATCCTGGAAAAGGATTTGAAATAGATTGATTTTTTTGTTGTCTTGTTTCAGAAACCCACAGTGGTTCATCCGGCTTTAAGTGCACTACTGTTACACCCTTGTTTGCTATTTCCTCATATCTGATCGTACAGGATTCCTGGACGATGTGTTTAATGACACCCACTTGAGCTGCAAGCCTTTTTTTTTCACATTTATAAATAAATATGTGTGTGTGTGTGTGTGTGTGTGTGTGTGTGTGTGTGTGTGTGTGTGTGTGTGTGTGTGTGTGTGTGTGTGTGTGGATTATCAGGACATAAATAACCACATTTCTGACACCCCCAAGCCTCCAGCCACCACCACCACCACCACCACCACCGTCAGAGCTCCTTGTCCACGAGTGCACTTTGTTTGATTGAAGGCCACTTCTATTGTGGTGATTTTTCTCTCATGTTTCAATCGAACAAATGAGGAACTTATTATTCATATAACACAGGCGAATAAAAATATCCAGAAAGGACATTTATTCCTTATTCGGCTGCACGTTTTAACTAAAAATTTAACACACCAATAATGTTGCAAATCTACAGCAGGTTTTATCAGATTTCAAGGAGTTCATATTGTAGAATTCATGGCAACTTTAATATTTTATAAAATGGCAAAATATCGATAAATAATCGAAATCTGGGGAATATTCGAATCTTGAAATGGTGGAAGAAATAATTCATTGTGGAGAAATGAAATATTTAGAGATGTCAGAGAGGGTTTTATTATATACAACTGAAACAGCATTTTACACATACCTACACACACACACACACACACACACACACACACACACACACACACACACACACACACACACACACACACACACACACATGTATTTATGTACATGTACAAATAGATGCAGTAACAATAATTTTATGTTTATGAAATATCTTTAAAAAGGGGGTATTTTATATTTTAAACCATAAATCAAAATAAATATATATTTATAAATATAAAAGAAATAAAAAGGCAGATTCAGTCTGTACCAAAGAAATAAAATATAAAATATTTCTTATAAAATATACTAAACCAATCGACACATAATAATAAACTGTTTAAAAGAATAAATAGATCTATAATAAAAATGTGGCCTCTAATATGAAATATGAGAGAAATGAACTGAAAGGGGAAAAGAAAGAAAGACAGAAAGAGAGAAAGAAAGAGAGAAAAAAAAAAGAGAGAAAGAAAGAAAGAAAGAAAGAAAGAAAGAAAGAGAGAGAGAAAAAAGAAAGAAAGAAAGAGAGAAAGAAAGAACGAAAGAAAGAAAGAGAGAAAAAAAGAAAGAAGGAAAGAAAGAAAGAAAGAAAGAAAGAAGATAGAAAGAGAGAGAGAAAAAAAAAAGAAAGAAAGAGAGAGAGAAAGAAAGAAAGAAAGAAAGAAAGAAAGAAAGAGAGAGAGAGAAAAAAGAAAGAAAGAAAGAAAGAAAGAAAGAACGAAAGAAAGAAAGAGAGAAAAAAAGAAAGAAAGAAAGAGACAGAGAAAAAAGAAAGGAAGAAAGAGAGAGAGAAAGAAAGAAAGAAAGAACGAAAGAAATAAAGAGAGAGAGAAAAAAAGAAAGAAAGAAAGAAAGAAAGAAAGAGAGAAAGAAAGAAAGAAAGAAAGAAAGAGAGAAAGAAAGAAAGAAAGAGAGAAAGAGAGAAAGAAAGAAAGAAAGAAAGAAAGAAAGAAAGAAAGAAAAAAAGAGAGAAAGAAAGAAAGAAAGAAAGAAAGAAAGAAAGAAAGAAAGAAAGAAAGAAAGAAAGAAAGAGAGGTGTGAAACCTGAGGTGTCTTCAGGTTTATTCTGTATTTGTAACAGAGGTGTTTGAAGTAAAACGGCATGTCGGACGTTTTCACGTTCTGGATTTCTGTCGTCTGATAGATCAGATTTTTGGAACGAGTCCTGAAAGCTGTTCCGAACAAACATCTATCCTTCAGCAGGAAAGCCTGCGAGGATTCGGTTTCCCGTGTCAAGCCGAACACATGGACGTGGTTTATTCTTCTCTTTCATTGCTCATATTTTCTCCTCTTTTAAAAAAATGCTGCAGATTTTGGATGGGGCACACACAGTGCGTCTCCAAGTCAGCGAAGAACGAAGCGTTCGTGGCCCCGAGTGGAAACTGCAGGCTCGATGAGCTCCGTGCCGAGCAGCCCTGGAATCCTGAGATCGACCCGGACCTCAATCCTGAAAAACTTGATCGTGGAATACGAGTAAAGGAGCGCAGGCTGGAGCCGAACCGAGTGGATTCATCCGAGGAAGCCCAGAGATTACAGAATGCTATGACGCACCTTCACGAGTCGGGTGAGTGAAAAGCCAGTTAACCTCTAAAATCCCAAATGATCTTCACTGAGCAAGTTTTACTGGAATAGGGGAAGTCTTTCAGGATTATTGCTGGTGAATTCTGGATTCCGATTGGTCGGAAGATGTCAGTTTACTATAACAGCACGGTTAAAATCAATGCGTCCGGTCGGAAATGTTAGCGTTTCCATAGCAACAGCTCGTTCCAAAGGACTCGCGTTGGGAGTATTGAATTTTCCCGTAAGGAGACTTTGATGTAACAATTGCAGAAGGAGTCTCCAGTTTCAGAGGTAAACCTGTTCCGCTTTCTCAGTAACACGACAATAACGAGATGCTGGTGAGGTTCCACAGCATGAGAAGTAATCGTTAACGGATAAAAATTGACCCTCATAAGCAGTGTTTCAGTACAAGACAGAATAAAACATTATACACTATATGGACAAAAGTATGTAGACACCTGAGCATAAAATTCAGAACATTCTCTGTTTTGAACATCACCACATTCCACATTTAGTCTCTACAAATAACACTATAATGAGCTCCACTCTTCTGGGAAGATGTTCCAGTAGACTTGGAGATTTTTGGAGATTCATTCAGCTACATTGGTGTTAGTAAAGTCAGGTAGGTGACGTGAGGAGGCCTGGAGTGCAGTCAGCATGCAAAACGCATCATGTTCCATAGGGTTGAAGCTCTATGGCAGGAGATCTTCCAACCCATGGAAAGCAGATCTTCATGGTGCTGGTTTTAATGCACAGGGGCATCTTCATGCTGGGACAAGTTCAAATGAACGCAACATTTCAACGATGCCGCATCCGAAGTCGCCGGATACCATTGTGTGTCTTTGAATTTGTGGTAACAGTTCGGAGAAGAAGCACATCTACAGGGTGGGAAAAAAAGTCGGGTGTCCCAATACTTTTGGTTGCATAATGTGGTGGTGTGTGACTGATTTATTTGGTTTGGCAAAAGACCAAATTATTATTATTATTACATATTTACACATGTTAATATACAGTATTACTGCTATAGTGGGAAAGTAAATAAAATGATACATGAATAAAACTCAATTGAACAACAATAGATTTTTGTTTATTATGGTAAAAATGTATAATGTTTTATTGGCATTATAAGAGCATATCAAATTGCGAATTTATTCATATAAAGTTTTTGATGGAATATTTTTGTTAAGGATTAAATGTTTCCCTAACTTATTCCTTTCGGGAAGAAAAATGAATAAAATGCGGTGTTGTAATCGAACCTCATGGTTGTGATTATTATAATAAGTATGCGGTGTTTCTGGAGTCCCAGGAAGCCGATCGTTTTAAAGGAATGGTGCTTTATCGCGGTCGATCACAAACCGACCGCAATCCTGAGCCTGAGGCATGAATACAACCTGAACAGGCATTACATAAGAACACCTGCGCACCTGGGGGCAATTATTTAAAGCCACTCAATCTACCAGCATTTTTTTGGGAGGTGGGAGAAAACCTGGAGAGAACCCAGAAGAAACCGGGGACATGGGGAGATTTGTAATAAATAAATAAATAAATAAATAAATAAATAAATAAAAACAAAAAACCAATGTAGGTCCCTGTTAATATCAAGGGAAAGAAATTCTGGTGATGTTCAACAACATTAAAAGTAACCGTAAACAGATAAAAATTAGGAGTAGTATTTTACGGCAAGGTATGATGGAACATTATACAGTGTATAAGTCAGGTACTGATGTACTGATGTAGGTGAGGTCTGCTTTACATGGGTTTACCTGGGTTGGACACCTTTGAGATGAATGTGAACGTGCACCCCAGGAACCTCCTCACCTTCTCAGCTACATCACTACCTGACTTTACTCACACCCTTGTGTCTGAACGAATCTCCAGAAAATCAAGTGGAACATCACCCCAGAAGAGTGGAGGTTATTATAACAGACATGTGGAATGAGATGTTCAAAAACAAGTTCATACTAATCGTATAGTTGAGTGTTCACAGTTGATAAAAAAAATGTGACCGTCTAATTTTTTGTTTCTGCAGGCTGGTACTGGGGCTCGATAACGGCAGCCGAGGCTAAGCAGCTTCTGAACGAGGCTCTGTTTGGATCCTTCCTCGTAAGAGACAGCTCGAACCCGGGGTACCTCCTCACACTGTCGGTGAAAACCGAGCTCGGGCCTACGCACCTGCGCATCGAGTACTCAAACGGTCACTTCGGCTTCGACTCGGTAGTGATGGCTCGGCCTCATCTCCGCCAGTTTAAGGGAGCGGTGGACTTGGTGCAGTATTACACTCTGGCTTATCGCAGGCAGGTGGCACACCGAGAGCTCGGTTCGGACCCCGATACGCCTCCGACCGGCACGACGGAAAACACACTACAGCTGAAACTCGCCAATCCGCTGCGCAAGGAGGCACCCAGTTTACAGCACCTGTGTCGTGTCCTTATAAACCAGCACTCTCACGACCACAGAGATCTACCTTTACCTGAAAAGCTGAAAGACTACCTGCGGGAATATCCCTTTGTACTCTAGACCGTCTGCAGTATTCAGTTTTATTTGTTATTTAAATATTTCCTGAGGTGATCCGGCAAAATTTTGGGCTCCTCCCCCAAAGTCCTCGAATATTGGAATATGAATATTTCATACCAGATAAATCATCACAAGCTGATCTCACACATGATCCATTATATCACATCGGATTTGGTATAATTCTAGTTTATTTATCTACTAGCACTAACCCCGCCCCCTCACCCATACCTCAACCAATCAGAGCTTTATATATGATCTGGATCATGAGTTCTTGCAAATCAAACTCACACACACACACACACACACACACACACACACACACACACACACACACACACACACACACACAAGCCATAGTTTTTAAATCATTATAAAATATAAATTTATGCTATTAAATTATTCTTGATATTATCATATTGGATTTTTGTAAAAAAAAAAAAAAGTTTATATATATATATACAGCACAGACCAAAAGTTTGGACACACCTTCTCATTCAAAGAGTTTTCTTTATTTTCATGACTATGAAAATTGTAGATTCACACTGAAGGCATCAAAACTATGAATTAACACATGTGGAATTATATATGGAATTATATACATAACAAAAAAGTGTGAAACAACTGAAAAATGTCATATTGTAGGTTCTTCAAAGTAGCCACCTTTTGCTTTGATTACTGCTTTGCACACTCTTGGCATTCTCTTGATGAGCTTCAAGAGGTAGTCACCTGAAATGGTCTTCCAACAGTCTTGAAGGAGTTCCCCGAGAGATGCTTGGCACTTGTTGGCCCTTTTGCCTTCACTCTGCGGTCCAGCTCACCCCTAAACCATCTCGATTGGGTTCAGGTCCGGTGACTGTGGAGGCCAGGTCATCTGGTGCAGCACCTCATCATCGCTCTCCTTCTTGCTCAAATAGCCCTTGATGCCTTCAGTGTGACTCTACAATTTTCATAGTCATGAAAATAAAGAAGACTCTTTGAATGAGAAGGTGTGTCCAAACTTTTGGTCTATACTGTATATAATCCATATGAATGAAACCCGGTGGTTTGTAGTTTGAGGTTTAATGTCAGTAATGAGTAGAGAAATGTTGTGCATGTGACTAAGTTGATAGACTCTGATGTTTTAACAGCTGCATGGGATTATATCCAAAACTATACTGAAATACTATTTTCTTTTTTTTTCACTAAATTGAACAAAATTCCATTATAACACAAGCGACACACTCCATCCATATAATAACTGTTTTATTGTCTATAATTCATAAATCCATCACTATGCCATTATTTAAAATCAGCTTCATGCCTTTCATTCATAATAAACTATCAAATGCAGCGGAAAAAACAAAAAAGCTAAAAATTCTGACCAAACGTGATTGATGTTCCTACATGAATATTATCGAGATGATTCAATCGAAGTACGAGTTCGGAGAAAAACAATCCCAAATAAAGAAGTGTGCGCTTCAAATCACTGATTTTTGGTTTCCTAAATTGTAATTTAGCCTCCCTTTTAAAAGCTAGCATCAGCTAATCGCTGTGTGGAGAAATAATATAAAGAATGAGTCACATTAAAGGTAATGTCACGTCAAATCATCTAAAAAGTCCCTTTGACTTGACTCGTCTGTGGATTTGTTCTGGTTTAATGAATGCTAATCTTTCCAGCATCAGATGATTTTTAATATGGGGGCAGAGGATAAA
>JBCEWE010000215.1:311092-398592 GCA_039877035.1 Silurus lanzhouensis
CATCTCAATGAAAAGACACAAAGATGTGAAGAACCTGTTTTACACCGAGGAACAACAGAGAGAGGGATGAGGAGGAGGAAGAGGAGGAGGAGATATACTGTTGATTATCAGCAATTAATTGGAATCATGTGCAGGAAGGAAGGGAAGAAGGGGGGATAGAAGGAAGAAAGTGGAAGGGAGGGAGGATGGAAAAATAAAAAGAAGGGCAGAAAGCAAGTGAGGAAGAAAGAACTACAAGAAGGATGAAAGTGAAGAAGACAGTAAGGAAGGAAGGAATGATGACAGAAAGGAAGAAAGACAGGGTGGAAAAGAGAAATCCATGAAGGATGGAAGGAAGAATGAAAGGCAGGAATGTAGAGAGTAGAATGAAGAGAGGAAGAAATGAAGGGAGGAAAGAGATGATTATATAATATATATAAATATATAAGAATTAAAGTGAGAGACAAGAAGGAAGGCAGAAAGGAAGTGATGAAGGAAATGAAAAAGATGGAATAAAGGAAGGGAAGACGTTAGGAAGGGTGAAAAGGGAAAAATACAGGAAGAAAGACTCGGATAAAAACAGGAAG
This sequence comes from Silurus lanzhouensis, assembly GCA_039877035.1. Lineage (NCBI taxonomy): Eukaryota > Metazoa > Chordata > Actinopteri > Siluriformes > Siluridae > Silurus > Silurus lanzhouensis. The sequence goes on from JBCEWE010000215.1 coordinate 311,659, forward strand.
AAAGGTGGAAAGGAAGTGAGTACGACAGCATGTAAGATAGAAAAGAAGAAAGTAAAAACAGAGGAAGGATGGAACCGTCCCCCTTCTGGTAGAGGGAGGTCTGGGCAGCCATGTCAGGAGATCCATACTGGTCCACAGGAGTCCAAGCCAACGACTGCAGGGGGAAGAAAGATTGGGGGAAAGTCAAAGAAAGAAAGAAAGAAAGAAAGAAAGAAGTGACAGAATAAGGGGGAGGGGTGTGTAAAAAAAAACCTCAGTATGGGGGATGATGATGATGATGATGATGATGATCTTCTCATGTCGTGCGTTCTGTGTTGCAGGTGATGTACGTTAAAAGGCGGCAAAGGTAAATGTACACTTAACCCATACGCGCTATCATCTGATTGGTCGGAGTAACACGATCACAGACGTAAACAAAAATGACGTAAAAACGTCTCCTTTACTTCAAAACATCATCCACTGATCCTGATATTTTCCCGTCTAACCTTCTATAACTACGTTCCAACAAATCATCAAATATAACAGCCAATCAGATTACAGTATGCAAATGTAGTGCCAGGAAGGAAGAAAGTGAGGAAGACAGGAATGAAGTTGGAAAGGAAGGAAAGGAGAAAGAAAGAAATAGACAAGAAGGAAGGAAAGATTTAAGTGAAGATGATAGGAAAGAATGGAGAAATACAAAAAGGAAGAAACGAAGAAATACATTAAGGAAGGCAGAAAGGAAGTAAGAAAAAGAGGAAGGATAGAGGAAAGAGAAGGACGATGAAATGGAAGAATTGAGAAACAGAAGGGAGGGTAGAAAAAATTGTACATTGATGAAGGCGGAAATACACAAAGGAAGAAATTGAGGAAGATAGGAAGGAAGGTAAAAAATTTGGAAGAAAGGGATGAAGATAGCACCGAAGCTAGAAAGGAAGATAGAACGAAACAGAGGAGGGATGGAAGAAAGGAAGGGAGGAGGAAAGGGAGAAATACAGGAAGGATGGAAGAAAGGAAGTAAGCCTGAAAAAATAAAGACTACAAAATACAAGAAGGAAGACAGAAAGGAAGGTAGAAAGAGAGGAAGGATAGAGGTAAGGATGGGAGGAATAAGGGGAAGAAGGGAGAAACATAGGATGGAAGGTATAAAGAAGGGAGAATAACTGGAAGGTAGAAAGTGAGGAACGTAGAAAGAAAGGAAGGAAGACAGGGATGAAGACAAAATGGAGGGTAGAAAGGAAGAAAGAGGGAAACAGAGGAAGGATGGAAGACCGGGAAGAAGGAAGGAAGGCAGTAGGAAAGGAAGACAGGGTGGAAGGGAGAAATACAAGAAGGAAGTAAGAAAGACTGGGATGAAGACATGAAAGGAGGACAGGATAGATGGTAGAAAGGAAGGAAGGAAAGAAAGAAAGAAAAAAAGACATGAAGTAAGGCAGGAAGACAGAGAGGAAGGGAGAATACAAGAAGGAAGAATGCGAGGAAGGTAGAAACAGTGAGGGGGGAAAAGGAAGGGAGAAATACACGTAAGAAAGACAGGAAGGAAGGAAGAAACAGGAAGAATGGAAGAAAGGAAAGAAAAAAGTGAAGAATGTAGAAACACAGGAAGGAAGTACTGAAGACGGTGGGGGGGGGGATTTTTTTTGCAAAGACACAAAAAGGGGTGTGGTTACAGTGTAGCTAATTTGCATATTAATGTCATTCCTGGCGTTTGTTCTTGGATTTGAATAGGATGGACAGGTTACGGCACCAGCTGCTCCCGGTCTACACGTACGACCCGAGCGAGGAGCTGCACGAAGCCGAACAGGAGCTGTGGAGAGACGACGGCACGAAGGTCACTCACTTACACCCAGACCTCAATTCAGATCAATCACTGAAGTGGGCGTGTCTTATAAAAACACACCTTATTCTGAGTGTTATAAGTGCTTGTTGAAGGGGGCGTGGCGAACGAGTTCACGTGAAGGTGGGTGTAGGCTGTCGTTATGTCGGGAGATCAAACGTGGAACGGAGAGATACTGTACCGAAATGTCTTGAGGTAAAAAAAAAAGGGGGAATGCTTGTCCAAGATGGCCGCCAATTCAGCTATTTACATTTAAGTGTAACGACCTCAAGTGTAGAGACCGGATCTCAATAAGCAACAATCCTCTAAAGAAATTCAGGAAAAGATGAGAAAGAAAGTAATTGACATGGAAATAACAAAACTTTGGTCTTTATGGTGTATATTTTGTATCTAATACACTAATGCAGGATGTGTGTGAAACAGGGCTGGACCACGACGTACCAACAGCAGTGGCCCCTGTTACAGAAGGACCCGGATGTTTGACAGAAGAAGCCATTTGTACGTCGCCTTCACGTCCAGCGAGCAGACTGAAGTGATTACTCTGGAATTTCCGTAAGACTGGAAGTGGAAGTTTTCCTGACTGCCCTGTCAGCACTTTATTTACCCTTTAAATAGTCCCCTTGCACAGCAAAACAGCGCCCCTAGTGGTCTTCTTCTGAAACGCATCCTGGAGGTCTTCTTTTGAAAGCACCTTCAGGGATTCGCGCCGGATCTCGCCAGCGGTGTCAAAACGGAGCGCTGGATCATCTTCGGGAAGACGGTGAAGTCCGCAGGAATCTGGAGAGTAGCGTGGGTGCGGAAGTGAGATCACGTGGATGGTAACCGACGATCATCATGCACGAGTTGCTGAAGGGTTTCAGCTTTTCCGGTGGGGTTGAGCTCGTTTTTTCTGATCTCTCGCCGTCTTCCAGTGATGTTCTTCTGCTCTTTCACTCAAAACGCTTTCTCTCAGGTTTGCTCTTTGTTCTAACTTGCTCTCCGTGATGAAATCGCAGATGTGGTAACGCACGCGGTCAAAACAGCACCAGTTACACCATTAGTCTTGAAACTCTGAAATACCACCTTGTATATACACACCCACACACACCCACATACATACACACACACACACACACATGCACACACCCACCACCGCGCTGCATAGGACTTAATCAAGAAGAACGTCTCCGAAAAAGAAGAAGGAGAAGCTCGATCGATTCTTATCATAGACACCGAACCTGCTGTGGTCGTGGTTGCTGCTGTTGTTCTTGACTCAGGATCCGATTCTGGATCAGATTTATACGGCTGGATCTGATTGTTAGCCAGAGTTCATTCACGACTATAAAGTTCATCTTTTATTTCTAGCGAATCGCAGCTTGCGACTCTTTAGCTCCGCCCACGCCACGCCTCCAGGAGATCGACGGTTTAAAACTGTATATTTCTTTAAAAATCTGATCAAACTAAAGACTCTTCAGGGATATGAAAGATGTAATAAGACTCTATAGGTACCGGAGATTAACATGGACCGGCCCAAACCGTGTGTGTCCCGTCCCCTTTAATGAGCAGACCAGACACCAACCTGAGGAAACCAGCCAGGACCTTCTGATCCAAGCTGCATCAGAGATGCTTATAGGATTATTCAGGTACATGATACTTGAGATTTGTCGTGGAGATTCTGGAATTTATACGCATGATATATGGTTGAAACGTAGACTTTGTAGACACACACACACAGTTGTTTGAGAAAGAGAGAGTGTGTGTTGTGTCTCTGCTAATAATAAAGCTAATCCACTCCTGGTGCTGTTTTTTGGTTCTTTCATTCGATCGTTTTTCTTCTCATCAAATTCATCATATGAGTTCCACCACACGCAAAACTCCTCCATGGAGCTTCAAGAAGGTCCTTAAGAAATGTGTACAACCACTGTTTCACTCATGGAACAGGAACCAGATGTTAATATGGTTACAGGTGTTTATAACCAGTACATTCATTTAAAAACACATGAACTCCTTCCAGCCAATCACAATTTACTATTCACACTGACCATGGTGTGTGTGTGTGTGTGTGTGTGTGTGTGTGTGTGTCCATCCACCAATTCATCCATCTACACTATATTATCAAAGGTCTGCAGACACCTGGTCATAATTATGGTATGTGTTTTCGAGCATCACGTCGCTCACCAGATGTTCCACTAGATTTTGGAGTTTGCTTGTGGACATGGTGTGAGTGAAGTCAGGTAGTGATCTGGGTGAGAAGGTGAGAAGGTTCCTGGAATGCTCAGTGTTCATTCATTCCAAAAGGTGTTCAGCAGGGTTGAGTGCAGGAGATCGTCCTCTAGAGACCATCTAAAACAGATCTTTATGGAACTCACTTTGTGCACAGGGGCAGATCTCGATCTCTTGATCTCGGCTTCATCTCCGCCCACATATAAATTACACACACACACTTCTCTGGTCAATAGCACTTACTCACATTTTTCCTCCAAAAATTTTGTCTACTACCAGGGCCCCAGTATTAAACTCAACATGATTAATGTCCTGGCTGATATTTGTGTGTGTGTGTGTGTCAGAAAATCAAGAGGAGACAAAAGCATAGGAATCATTAACTTTATTACCAGTCTGAATAAAAATACTTGCAGGCCAAAATAAAATAAAAAAAGAGGAAAAAACAAAACAAACAAGTTTGTACATTGTAAAGACTGATCCCAAACCAGTTTACTGTGTGCAGGCAACACACACACACACACACACACACACGGTGAAAACCTCAGTATTTTAAAACCAGAGTACCAAAGTGTAAATGAGGAAGTGGAACGGAGAGGAACGTCGAGGTTAAAAGCAGAACGTTTGTAATGCTGGATTTTGCTCTGAAACCGATGGAACCTCAAATCATTGGAATCGATCAAAAAAAAATATTTTCGCTCAGACTGAAACTGTTAACGTCCCAATTCATCTGACCGTTTTACCAGTTTAGTCATTTGGGAGACAAAAAGCAGCAGGGTTTAGGACCATGTTGAGAACACCATGCCCCCCCCCCACACACACACACACAGGGTGAACAATTTTTTTTTTTAATGCAAGAAACAGCATTTCCTCTCTCCGTTGTAGACGCAGTCGTTTCTGTGGCACGTCTACAGTCTCATGTACGAGAAGATGGGGCGAGAAGATTCTGAAACGGTTTGATGCTGTACGCTGATGTACATGCAGTTATGAAGGAGTTCTCTAAAAACCTACGGTTAGTCACAGACGCACAAAAAAATAGTCTAACTCTAAGACAAACTGAACTCCCATTTAAAAAAAAAAGGAAAAAAAAAGATTTGGGGAAAAAGAAAACCTTGCCAAACCGAGGCTGCACTGGGAGCAGCAGAGCTGAAAAATTACTTTTTTTTTTTTTCATTTTTGTAATTTTATTTATTTATTAACAGTAGGCCGTCCTAAACCGACACAGAGTGAGGTACGAGTGTGAAGTTGCAGTATTCCGGGTTTTTTTTTTTCTTTTGAAACCATGTTCGTAGCAGCATTAAAAGTTCTGAGAAAGTCAGTCGCAGGACCGATCGGCGTTCCCTGACTCGGAGTTTTATTCATTAAAACAAACAAACAAAAAACACAGAACAAGGAAGACAAAAAATTTAAAATGAAAAGCCTGACTGGGAAAAAAAAAAAAAAAAAAAAAGAAAAAAAGTGGGGAATTTCTGAAGTGGGCAAACAGCGCCGTCTTGTGGACAAATTCCACTCGCTTCGGCTGATTAACACGAAATTATGACGTCAGAACGCGCTTTCACGTCTACACTATTTACCGGGGAAACAAAATACGTTTTTTTGTCCTGCAGTCTTGAGATCAGGAGCTTTTTATTACTTTGCCTTACTATAGATGTACAGAAATTTTTATTTTAATTCTTTGAAATTGTAAGTCTGTTGGAGGTTTGTTAGGATAAAAAAAAAAAAAAAAACCCATACACAATATAGTTTATTTGATCGGGTTCGTCTGTTTATCGTCAATTATGGATATTTTGCTAAACGAAATCGGTGCATCTTTTGAGACCAGAGATAATTCCGAGTCCCCCCCTCTCGTGATCTCAAGACGACCGGATAACCGTCTGCCCCCGTTTTTTTTTTTTTTTTTTTAACCAATCCTTCGCAAAAAATTGCTCTGAGAACGAAATCTGAGCTAGAAGAACGTCGATCGGAGACTGCTTGACGCAGGATGAGTTGGTGTCTATTACGCTCCCACACACAAACGCACACCATGTCCACCACCTTATAGCTTAAAAACAAAAAGGAAGCCGAAAGAGTAAAGTACTGACCCCCTCCCTTTACACACACAAACAATAAAAGTAGGTTGATTCACCTTTGTCCAGAGAGAAGGTGTGACTTTGTTAAAAGCAAGTTAAAAAAAAAAAAAAAAAAAAAAAAAAACCTGCATCAAAAGTAAATCTTTGTCCAGTATAATGACACACAGGCAGAGGGCAAGATGGGCACAATGCTGTACCTGTACACACAGTATCCGAGTCCATTTTCCAGTGGTGGTAAAGAGAGAGAGAGAGAGAGATAGATAAAGAGATGCACTGTAGTGTGCGGAGCTGACGGAGGAAGAGAAGGAGTGAGAGTGGCACGGCCGTTTGTTTGAGTTTTGTCTTTGTTGTCAAAAAAAAAAAAAAAAAGTCCAGCTCTAAACGGGAAGTAACGAGATCGAGTTATGAGGTAGCGCTGATTTGCTGATCTACTGTTCCTCTTCTTCTTCCTCTTCCTCCTCCTCCTCTTCTTCCTCGGAGGACTTAGACGGCTGCTCTTCTTTCTCCTGCGAGGACGAGAGGAGAGACAGAAACTCAGCATTTCATATTTATATAAATAGATATAAAATTAATTATAAACCTGGAATAAAAAAAAAAAAGGAGGTTCTTTGAAAAACCTTTTCATTCTTGTTTCTAACTTCAAGCACATTTTATGTGCAGATTTCATGGGAAGCAGAATGAAAATTTCAACCAGATGTTGATGTCCTCCAACAGGAGCTCTGACAGGAGAGCAGGCGTATGCCTATGCGCTCCGATACGTAAAGAAACTAATCCACAAACAAATCGGCATAAAGTTAACGCTGTGGTGCATCGATCTAAAAAAAAAAAAAAAGTGTGTATTGGATACAGGTTGGCATTTCTCTCACGATGAAGCTAAAATAATTAGTAGATGTGCTATAATTTTATTTTTTTAGAAAATTAGCAATAATTTGTAACCTGATATTTGATCTGTAAATCGATTTCTCGTCGCTAAAATGTTCCTCGAGTACGTTCTTCTCAGCACCGCTGCTGCTACGTGATGACGACGCGTCACAACACTACGGAGACCGAGGCGTGTCATATAGAATACAGATTAACATGGCAGAGGTAGAGCTGCAGCTTCCTGCAGTCGGAACAAGAAAAGAACGTCTTTTTTTCTGCACTATAAAAGGGGCCAGAGGTCAGAAGGCTCTTCAGTAAATTGATGACTTGCTGTCAGTCTGAACCAAAAACACAAAAGTGAACTATTTGTACCATATTGAATTCCAGTGCATCAGATATTTTTTGCATTGAATAGAAAATCAGATCGCATCGTAAAACGGTGGAATCGTATTGCATCGGTAGCTGCTTCATACGGATCCTTGAAGTATCGTGTTGCATCGCCTCAGTTATGGAGATGCAGATCTCCACTATATTTAAATAAAAACGAAAAAAGGAGACGCACCCTGTTGTTGGGAATCGGTGCCAAAACGAATGCATGCAAATCTCCTGGAAAGCGAAGTGAACAGACCCGACCTTCTAATGAAAGATGCTTTTTAAAGCCACCGCTTGGTTTCCTTTCGGTTCTGCGGGTTCGGCTCGGAGCCGCGAGGTTACTACAGTTGAAGGCGTGAGCCGGAGCGGAGCAGCTGCTTATTGCGCAACGCGCTCCTTATGAATCAACAGTTCGGAAGGAAATGTTGATCAAACTTGTGGCTTGAGTCAGACGAGCGGTTGGACGTCTCACGAGCTAAATATCTGTGTGGGACTCGGACGTGTGGACTTTCTGGAGGCATGTATGAGTGACTCGACCTGGAACGGAACCAGACCGCTGTGCCAGGGCCGTGCCTCATGTGAGAGGAATGTGTGGAGCGGGGAGGGAGAAAAAAAAAAAAAAAAAAAAAGTGACAAAAGAGTGAGCTGTTCAGGAAGAGAGAAAGAGAGAGAGAGGGGGCGGAGCTAGTGAGAGACAGAAAGATCACAAGACAAGAATGTTCTGTCCTGAGTGGATGCAAAAGGGCCGTGTGTGTGTATATAAAATTAAACCTACACACAAAGTAGATATCCCATGATGCTTTGCACCACATATGGCACACAAAACCTACAATCCACACACGTGCACACTTTTTTTCAATGATGGAAGGAGCTCAGAGTCGAAGGTAAAGCCATCAGCTTTCAAAGTTTCCCTCCTTTAAAGTTTTGATGTAAAAGAGAAGGAACAAACTTTGATAGCCTTTTCTGAGGGAGAGACAACGTTAACTTACTGCTTTCTTGGGTCTTCCTCTGCGTTTTCCCACTGCAGACGCAGTCGCAGCAGCTGCTTTCTAAAAAAGAAACAGAACGAAAGATTGCGTTATTAATGTGTCGTGAACTTTTGATTGTCTTATTGAACTTTTCGTCCTTTTAGTTCTGCTGTTATTTTTCAGATTTGCCCCCCCCCCCCCCAGAGTCTGTACCCAAAAGTTTGCAATGCAAATGTTAATATCTGTTTAAGACTAATAGAGCAGAGAGAAAGAGAGAGAGAGAAAGACACAAACAAGAGACACTGCGAAAGACGACGGGCCAAAAAAGAAAAAAAAAAAAAAGACAGAGAGCCATAGAGACGAAGACTTTCAAAAACGGTGACGCATTTTTAGTCACTGCTGTGGAAAATAAATAAACAGTCACTCTTTATTTGAGTCATGATGCAGACTCCGATACGAGATTGGAGTTAAAAGGTGTTAATGATTTTTATTTGATTCATTCAGGTACAAACCACATGTCTCGCCTGAACGCTGCCCTGCGAGGACTCCAGTTCACATGATGCTGAATAACGAGGCAATAAGTGTGCTAACACACTACATTTCTAAATCCTGAACACAATGTACAGAAATAGAAAAATCTAAAAACAAACAATTGTCTGCAGCATGTGTGTATGTGTGAGAATCTAACCACTAGAGGGCGTTGGAGCACGTGTGCGTCTCGGACTCGGCAAGAGGGCAGTGGGTTCGTTGGCTATTATCTTAGAAACGGACGTGAACCGCACACAGGCCACGCCAGTTCATTGGCCACCTGGTTTGACACGCTGAGACAGCTGGCAGACCAAACACACACACACACACACACACACACACACACACACACACGACAGAGTCCGGGTGTACATATACACGTGTCGAGAAGTAAAGTCAGCAGTCGTCATGACTACGGCAGACAAAATAGCGAATCGAACCCGTGAGTGCACGTGCGTCTGTTTGTGTGTACACACATGCCGCATGTTCTTTTTTTTGTTTTGTTTGTTTCTTAAGGAGGAGGGTGTCGTCATGGAAACGGCACCATCTATCGGGTGCACCTGCATCATGCAAAATGGCACAGGAAACCAGGGTGAAAAAGGAAGTGGGGAGAACCGACTATCCTGTTTCGTTTTAATGTTTTCAACTCTCCGAATAAACGTGTGGGGGGGGGCGGGTCCCATACCGAGGACCAACAACAACAACTAGCAGAAAAACAAAACAGAGCGAGATACATATATACACATCTCTCTCTCGCTCATATATATACACCCCCCCCAGGTATATGTTGAAGTCGGTGTTGCTCAGGTCCTGGCCTCCGGTAAAGAAGAACCATAAAAGAACACTTATCTGATGAGCACAAACCAGCCTTATATTAACGTAAAGATGGAAGAAATGGTCAAAATGAAACGAGTCTGATTATGTGTATAAAAGTGATTGACTCTCAGTCAAGCTAAATACTATAGAACTTGATCAATATCATTAGATTTTTTTTCCCTTGTGATAATCCACACTCACTTTGCCTTTAGATGCTGTGGAGCTTGCTTTGTTTTTGCTTCCCTTTGGTCGTCCTCTGGGCCTCTTCGGCGTCGGGGAACCGCTGGGCTCTTGCTGCTGAGAGAAAAGAAGAAGAGATGCTCAAGTTTCCAAACGCAGTAAAAACACAAATGAGACAGTGTATGATAGTGGATTCCAAATGGTACATTTTTGTCTCTACCAGAAGAACTTGTGTAAGATGTGATCAGACTCCCCTCACCCCCCACACTCGGAGGTGGAAGTTTAATGGGTTGTTTTGGAGCAGTGCAGGTTCCTGAACCGACATGGCTCCAATTCCATACTTTATCACCATGCAGTTCCGTCTGGACTGCGGCTCATTTGAACCAAATTCACCGTACAACAAGATGATGGGCCGAAGTGTACGTTCGAGTTCTGCACGTGTTATTTAGAGCACAACCAGACATCAGGAGCGATATCCATCATGGAACCACCTGCCCAGTCACCACACCTCAATCCTACTGAACTGCATCACAAGAAATCTCTTGACTAGTGAACATCTATGGCGAGTTTTACAAAACGCACAGCGAAGTGTTTCAGCTGAACGTTTGGAGCGTGTGAAGCTGTTCTTCATGCGAAAAGAGGATTTTTCACTGAATATAATGGAACAACTGGACATTTATCGAAATCTCACTCTTAATCACATCTCACACGTGTGTATTGTAGATGCTTTAAATCATGTCGCTGTGCAAGAACTGCGGTTTGTTCTTCAGTTTCTGATCAAAGCGTTGTCACGAACAGGGGTGAAAACATGCGGTTAACCCGACTGACGCACAATTTTTCGTTCTGCTCTTATCGCCCCGTCAGGGTAAAAACATCCACTGTGACGACCTCGTAGAGTAAAGCAGTGTTTTCACTCCGCTTGTTTTCAGCATTACCATGGAGAAGAGGTGCAGAGTAAACAGGAAGACCACGTGGTGCTCGAGTAAGCTGTGAAAACCCCACCACCGTGTTTCACAGATCAAGCTCGAGCTTCCTTTCTCCGATTTCTGTAAGTAAACACTACTCTATCTGGGTGGGGTTTTTTAATCAAAATAAAAAAGCACTGCTTATTCAGCAAAGTGGCTTTAATTAAACTAGGAGCAAAAACTTTAGGCTAGATTGCTATGTGCTGCTTTTTGAACTTATAATAAAAGATCCACTCTTCTGGGAAGATGAACCACTAGACTTTATGGAGATTTCATTCAGCCACAAAAGGTGTTATAATAAATTCAGGTACTGATGTAGGTGAGAAGTGGAGGCCTGGGGTGCAGTCAGTGTTCACATTCATCTTAAAAGTGTTCAATAGGGTTTAGAGCTCTATAAACCGGAGACCCGTGTAAACCAGATCTTCACGGAGCTGGCTTTGTGCACAGGGGCATTGCCATGCTGGTTCTGCTAGTTCAAATTGACCACATCCAGAGTTGTTCTGGACAATTGAGTCTCCCCAAGCTTGTGGGCACAGTTTGGGAAAGAACTACACGTGTGTGGAAAAGCGGTGTCCGAATACTTTTGGTCCAAAATTAAAGACTTCTACAAGCGGTAATTCCTGGTTTACTGTCTAATAGCCTTGTAGTGGCAGGCGATACAGTATCATACACACTGATAATGTTGAGCGAAACGTGGCAACGATATTGCGTTTTTATCGTATCGTTTTTTTCACGGTAATCGTCTGGATGTTAGTTGGCAGTTAATTTATTGACATGAAATAAGTTACATTGAACTTGTGCAGTTTCTAAGCAAATGTACAGACTGGGATGAATTTCATTGATCACAAACGCTTTTATCCAGAGCATTTTAGGGATAAGTTTTCTGATCGAGACTTCAATGCCTTAACCACCTTTATCTATTAACAACTACTTGGGTGTATAAACGAGATCAAATTGCTCCAGATAAAGACGTCAGGCAAATGCGGAAAAATTAGATACATCGCATGGTGATCCGTTTCTGACAAAAAACAAACATTAGAATAAATCAATTAAACTTAAAAACCCACACTAATAAACTTTTTCCTAAAGAGCTACAGTTCAAATTCAATATATTAAATATAATACTAGGTTGTGGATTTAATGGTCACGTAGCAGAAGTTTGGAACTCTGCAGGAACCCCGGGAATTAAAAAACAAGGCAATGAGCGCACAGCCGTGAATTTTCCCATGCGTGTTTTTTTTTTTTTAAAGAATTGATTGTGTGCGTTTTGCTGTACGTAATCTTTTAACAGGAAGACTTTGTTACAACACAAAGAAAGCAGTGTTCAAGGTCAGCACAACTGACACCGGCTGCTACTTTAAGACCAACAGGTGGCACAGAAGCTCTCGGTTGCCAAAATTCCTCCAAGTGCACCAGGCACGACGGAGGAAAGCCGAGACCTGATTCATGACAAGGTTACCGAGGGCGAGACCAGAGGGGGAAGAGGCGCACGTCTGGGGAAACACCAACAGTTGGGTCATCGAGCATGTAAAAATTTTGTGGACACCTGAGCATGAGCTTTCTACATTTAAGTATCCGTATGCTGTTATGGTTATCTCCACTCCTCTGGGAAGATGTTCAACTAAATTGTGTGGAGATTTGTGGTGTTTGTGAGTTCAGGTACAGATTGAGGTGAGAAGGTGAGGAGGCCTGGAGTGCAGTCAGCAATCACATTAAGTTCAATAGTGTTGGAGATCTTCAACCCAAACCCATGGAAAGATCTTCATAGAGCTGGCTTTCCACACACACACACACACACACCATGCTGGAACAGGTTTAGGTCCCTCAGTTTGGAGTAAAACAGCATATGGGTGGGGAAGTCCATTGTCCGAATGGTCCATTTGATCAAATCTTGTGGGTCAGTGGGTACAAGCGAAGGTTTGAAAGCATTGAGTTACAGAACTCAATCTGCATTTCTGATGCAGCACCAGAAATAAGCATGAGTGCATGTGAGGGTTCAGTCCTCTACTCGTACACATACCTACAGCGCACACGAACGTGCACGAACACGCTCACAACTCCACGGAGCGCGAAGTGCGGACGCCAGAACATGAACCGCTGGCTGTACGAGCGCGGTGACTAATCACACCGTCGTAACAGTTACATAACCGCTCCTTTTTTTTTTTAGGATTACAACTAAAATGATGGAAAAATGGTCACAAACAGAAAAACTATGTATCGAGTTTCCTGTTCTTTTTACGCTCACGCGTCGCTGAGCTTTTTTTTTTTTAACCCCGTGTTCAAGTTTTCCTTTGTGCTTCTAAAGCAGATTTACAGTGTTGTCCCCCCTCTACCCCCCGCATGAAGACTGTCCACACTTGTTGGCTGCAGCAGAGGTGGTGAATTCTGGGCACTAAAATACATGGTGTGATGTACATCCTGTATATGATTCACCTTTTTCTCCTGTGTATTCATCCACCCATCCATCGGTACGATAGATTGTTCGATGTGCAGATAGAGCGAGACAGAAAGATAGATAGTTATAGAGGACCTGGACGTTCAGCAGGATAAATGCAGAGGTCCACAATGAGGTTCGGTCTCCTTATACCACCCGCCTCCCGTAGCTGAATGTAAATAGCGTGTCGAGGAACTCCTGTAGACCCGGGTGCTTTCGCGTATTACACACAATAAGTTATTCACGTTGAACAAATCTGTGCTCATCGCAGGGCACCCTGGTGTGTTCGGTACTGTTGAGGAGATCAGGGCTCTTTTAACAAGTCCATAAACTCCAACGTGACCACCCATGCCTTAACGGAGCATCGTCGTGGCGTTCGAGGCTTTTTTTGTGCGTCACAAAATATTTCTCCAAATAAAATGATGTGAACGTAATTCATTCAGTTAAACCCCCAGATAAGTGCAGGTGGATGGAGATTAGATCATCTCCAGACCCTGGTCACACCAGTAAGCACCAACGCTCTAATCCGAGTCTTGACCCGAGATTGACGGCTCGATGAGCCAATTGCATCTCTCGGATTTGCTCATGTGTCGTCATTTACAGAAAAAAACATGTTTAGGTCCTTCCTCATACCTGTGGGTTCTTTCGGGGTCTGCCTCTGCCTCTCTTCTCAGCTCCGCCCTTCTCTTTAGTAGAGACAGCACCCTTGTCCTTAGCAGTCTCGCTCATTGTCTCTTACTGTGAAAAAGAAAAGAAAAAAAAACAGCAGGAAAGAGATTAGGACTAGACTAGCTGATTTTAGACACACTCATTCATGCAGTTATCTTCCTCAGGCAAACACGTGGTAGAAGCTTTTAAATCACGTTATACACCAAAACGTGTAAAAAAAATGTGTGATCTCCAGGACCGTGAGGTTTGGGGTGAGTATTTTAGAAACTTGCTGATGATCTAGGATCTTCCTAGAGTTTAATCAGGACAGCACAGAACATATATAATTGAATCAAAGAAACTGTGAAACAAATGATTTGGAGCTTAGAGGAACACCTCGTTTAGTAATCACGCAAACGTCGCTGGTGAACAGAAAACCATCCTCACACCATTAAAGCATGAGGGGGAGAAGAAAAGAGCTAAAACAGCAGAACACCAACCGGCATTTAAGTTAATCATCACTGCACAAGTTCCTGTCGCCTCGTCATCTCGGACCATCCTGCTCATTCTCCTCAGATCTCCTCCATCCATCCCCATTCAGAGAACGTTTTTGTTTTATGCACCATTTGGACTCCACAAAACAGTGTCAGAGATCATCAGCAGCAGAGGCTGGATCACTCAAACAAGCCCAAAAACACACAATCAGAACCCTACACTGATGTGAGAAGAAACTAAACACATGCATTGCGCTTGTAAGATGATACAGAACGTGCCAGGGCCACGTGACTGGCTGATGCTGACCCCTGTATGAATAAAGACTACTGATGCCTACAAAAGGACTAATTTCTGTTGTCTTATATTCCAACCATAAAGGTGCGTGAACAAGGTTTCTCCTGCACCACGTTTCTCGACCCTCAGGTACAGATTTTACACGAACGTAAAGACATAATTTCATTCCTACATATGAGCGAACGCGTTTAATTGAAATTTAGAGAACTTTATCGATTCCACAGGAACACAGGGTTAAGGGCCCTGCTCAAGGGCCCAACAGTCACAGACTAGAACCCCTGACCTTCTGATCAGAGCCTAAAGCACTTGTGCAAAGTCTATGCATCATACAGCAATCATACAGCATACATTAGTGCTCATAGATACAAAATAGGTCTCTAAATACACGGTATATTTATTTGCATGAAAAGTTTGATTCTGATGATCACTTTATCATCATCATCATCATCATCATCATCTGCACCGTTTTAATTCTCATCCATTTCCCTTCAGAACCAGTTCGTGCACACTGGACTTGTAATAACTACAGAAATGTGGGGATTCATTTATATAAACAAAAACACTTTCAATGAGACTTCAAGCTCAAGACAGAGACGAACTACTGCTTTAGAGGAAATGGGGAGAAGAAAATTGAATCTCCTGAATAAATGTAGACATATTTGTAGATTCAATCGAAACAAACCTGCAGTAAATGTTTGTAATGGAGAACAGGAAGGAAGGAAGGAAGGAAGGGAGGAAGGTGAGCTAGCATGAGTCGGTTGCTAGCCAGTGACCGTGGGCTCGGGTTTGCTTACAATAGAAACATAAACGCGGACGAATAATCCCTGGAAATCATTTAGCAGCTGTTCATGAACCAAACATTTGACGCAAAAAAATAATAATAAAATTAAGAAGAAATGAAGGAGATTAAAACCCGGAAACGAACCACACAAGCGGTGAGGAGAAATACCTCCGTGCGCGCGCGCGCTCGCCTTCAACTGAGGGGGTTTAAGTACAGCTGCACCCCCCCCCCCCTTTACCCAACAACCCCCCCCCCCCCTCCAGTCATTCTACGGAAACCCTGAAGGGACATCCGCCTTCCAAATGATAGTGATAGTAAAGGTAGGGGGGGGGGGTGTTGAGGAAACGCGAGACGGAAATTCAATTCGCAACATGTGCAAAGAGAAAACTGGCGCGCAAACAAAGAACAATAAAAACGCAAAAAAAAAAAAAAAAAGTAAATGTCTCGAAAACCAAAAAGCAGGGACGAGATGAAATTCTTAAAAAAAAAAAATTGTTAAACCTTTTTTCATTTTTTTTTTTACATATTATACACAATGATGCACAATAGAGAGTTCTTGCACCATTTCAGTGTTTAATGTAAAACAAAAACAAACAAAAACACACCAGACCATATACATTTCCAAACACCAAAATCATGTCTATTTTACTATCCAAATAAATAAAATACTTTATGATCATCATCATCATTATTATTATTATTATTATTATTATTATTATTATTATTATTATTATTAATTATGCACAACTTAAACCAGGTTGTAACGAAAATCCAATTGCAATTAAAGCTTTGGGGACTAAATCTTAATTTACACTTTACAGTAATTCAGAGTTTTTAAAAAAAAAATAATATAATATATATATATATATAAAAAAAAAAAAAAAAAATAATATATATATATAAAAACCACCACACACTACAAACTAATATCCGGCTAACGAGAAAAAAAAAAAAGACTCTAAATATATATTGGGGGAAAAAGAAGAAAAAAAAAAAAGAATGGAAGTTTAATGCAAATGCAGGATGAGAAATTTAGTTCTGAATAAACCGGAAGGTGTGGAAAGTAACCAAAAACTATAAAGTGCACAAAATAAACTACACACCAACAGCAACAGGTTTTCATTCATTCGCTGTGTGTTTATGTTCATCTCTAAACAGTACCAATTCAACAAGATCAGTTCCTAAAAAACAAAAAACCCGCCATCACCACCACCATCATCATCATCATCATCATCATCATCATCATAACAACAATGTCCGGCTTCATCACTCCAATTTAAAGTGTGTATATATATATAAAATATATATATTTTTTTTTAAAATCCAGCAATGCTTTAAAAAAGCTAAAAGTGGTAATAAGATACTCAAACCTGTAAGTGATTGTAGTTGTTTCATCCTAAATAAAAAAAAATCACAAAGAGCGGAAATTACAATGAAACCTCGCGTCGGGTCGCGCTTTTTTCTCCTCCCCGACTCCACTGTGAGAAGTCTTTTCTCCCCCAAATCTCAATCCAATAAAAGTCCTAAAGGTCTTAAAAAATCCCCAAGCCATGTAGAAATGAGAGAATGTGCAGTAAAATGGGTGAGAAAGAGTAAAATATGGAGAAAAGAATTACCTTTTGGGCGCTGAGCGCGGTGCGTTGCGGTGCGGCTTTTTGAGATCAGACTGGTGTCGAGCGCAGGAAGCGTGCAGTGTTCACGTGAATGAGGGAAAAGGCGCCTTCAGGCCATTTTAAAGGGGCTTCCGACTGAGCAGGAGAGCACTCAGGGGGAGGGAGCCAAAAAAACAGAGGATGGGAATGCCTTGTGTTACAGGCAAAAAGGGGTGGGAACTGGGTTTAACTTTGCTTTTAACAATGGCGCATGTCTACAATTGCCATGAGCAGTTTTTTGTTTTGTTTTGCTTGCAAACCTCCATCAGTGAACAGTCCATAACCTCAAAACAAAAAAAAAGGCTGGAACTATAATGAATGGAGATCCAGATGACTCACCCTTTTGAGGCTTTTTCCTCATGACATCTCAGGGAGTATTTCCTTTGCCATGCTCCCAGGAGAAGTTATAAAAGACAAACTTAAGGACTTACAAACTTAAAGGCTAGACATGGAATAGACTAACTTAATGCAACATACATATATTGTGTACATGCATATGTATACATACAATAAGCACATTTTCCATGTTTTTAAGCTTAACAAAGTTAGGGATTGGAAAAAAAAAAAACGAGGAACTGAAATTGGTAGCCAAAACAATATTATTTAAACTATGTTCAGGATCTAAATTTAGGGACTATGTTTTCATTCACATTTCATTATGTTTATAAAACAAATCATTTGCATGCAGAAAAGAAGAAAAAAAAGCCCAAATTCTTTTCGCGAACCGTTTAGTATCCAGCTTTAAAACGTTTTGAAACTCCTTGAAAAGATTAGAAAAAAATTACAATTTGCAAAATAGCTACTAAAGAAGTCCTGTTATAATTGTAGACTATTCGTTTAAAAAAAAAAAAAAAATTGACGTCATGACATCTCAGGGAGTATTTCCTTTGCCATGCTCCCAGGAGAAGTTATAAGAGACAAACGTAAGGACTTACAAACTTAAGGGCTAAGACATGGAATAGACTAACTTAATGCAACATACATATATTTTGTACATGCGTATGTATACATACAAATTTTTTATAAGTCCATGTTTTTAAGCTTAACAAAGTTAGGAATTAAAAAAAAAAACAAGGAACTGAAGTTGGTAGAAAAAACAATATTATTTAAACTATGTTTGGGATTGAAATTTAGGGACTACGTTTTGTATTTCATTATGTTTTTAAACAAATAGAAATGCAGAATAGAAGAAGAAAGAAAAAAAAACCACAACCCACAAGCCCAAATCTTTTTTCCGCGAACCGTTTAATATCCAGCTTTGAAACATTTTAAAACTCCTCGAAAAGATTGAAAAAAAACAATTACAATTTGCAAAATAGCTACTAAAGAAGTCCTGTTATAATTGTAAACTATTCGTTAAAAAAGTTACTTTAGCTCTCTATTTTTTTTTTTTTTTTAATTCATAAATGTCACATTTCTATTTATTGTGTATTTATTGTAAAAAAAAAATCATAAAAAAATGAAGACATGCTCAAGATTATAGAGACTATTCCCTAGACTTCTTTAAGGACTGTGAAGTGCATGAGCAAAAGTTTTAGGACACTTCAGAATCACATCCATGGGTCCTCCTTTAGCAAAACAAACAAACAAACAAACAAACAAACAAACAAGCACAAAATCGTATGAATAATAATGACATCACAATCTTCCTTTTCTGCTCCGACATTTACATTCACATGCACTTTTATGTACTTTTCTGATCTGTTATGTACTCTGTATATTGTGGTTCTCCTTATTTAATCTGTTTTGTCTCCTATAGTCTTGTTTATAAGATAAATGTATAGTGTTGTTATTTAAGTCTGTATTTTTCCCAACAGCTGAAACAAAATTCCTTGTGTGTGTTAACACACTTGGCCAATAAACCTGATTCTGATTCAGACAATGCTTCTGTGGACAAAGCGAGCTCCATGAAGACATGGCTTTGAGATCGAAGAATTCCTGTGAATGATCCCAGGGTTTGCCGAACGATCACAAATCCCCACAACGACACTCTAAAATCCATTTTAAAATCCATTAAAATCCACACGCAAACTTCATCGTAGTATTTTGAATGTTTAATATATTACTTTTGACTCCACTATAGTTTAGAAACGTGCCGTTCTTCACTCATTTGAAGTGGAAATGTAAAGAGAGTGTGTATATGCTGTCGGGGTTCTCACAATGTGTAACTATAGATGTTCTCCTTACAAAGCTCTGATGTTTAGGAGAATGGAATACTGACCCTCACCCATTATTCACATAGCGTTCTCATACACCACTACTGTTACTCTTCATACTTACATCCATTCAGAATTAAAAAATGTTAGTACTTTTACTTAAATACAGATGGTGTAGTTCCTCCGCTACTGCTGAAATAACAAGATAATTCTTACTATAAGATTTGAGTGATAGTCAGATCATCAGGTGTGCATCAGGCTATACACAGGTCCGTCCACGTACAAGCAACAAGACAGTATTTGCTTAAAAAACTTATCATATTATATTGCAAACTAAAATGAGGAAGCTTTTAATTTGTAAAATTATACCTGTACTTAAGGGTAAAATGGAAAGGTGCAGGATGAAGAGAAGCAGGTTCAGAAAGGAACTCCGCTTGGTTTTCATTGCACCTTTGTTCAAATTAGAACTTTCCCAATAAGGTTCTTTCACAGATGCAATCTCCAGGAACCTCAGAAGGAACATTTTACCCTTTTCTTCTTCGGATGTACGATTATAAACATTACATGACGTATATTTTACCTCGTAAAGTTTACACACTTATGTCTGTATTTTCTGAAATTTTGGATTTTTTTTTATTGATTTTTCTTGTTTAATATTAGATTAGATTCATCTTTATTGTCATTGTGCAGAGTACAAGTACAGAGCCAATGAATTGCATGGATGGATGGATGGATGGATGGATGGGTGGGTGGGTGTTTGGATGGATGGATGGATGGATGGATGGATGGATGGATGGATGGATGGATGGATGGATAGATAGATAGATAGATAGATAGATAGATAGATAGATAGATAGATAGATAGATAGATAGATAGATAGATAGATAGATAGATAATTTTGAATCTTTTAATTCAATCTTTATTCAAATCTTTCCCCAGTAAGCATGTATACAGTGAATGTAATAATACTTTAAAAACTAGTTTTAATTTAAGGTATTTAAATACCATTTAAAGTAAAAATTTATAGAATTAAAGCTACGTGCCTCTTAGTCCTAAACAGCTGGAAACATAGAAAGAGTACACAATTGAAAAGCATTTAAACTGGTTAAATAAACTACATCTGTAGTAAATAGATATATTTCAGTTGAGAACATGGATACTTTTAGCATATATTATTCTATTCTATTCTATTCTATTCTATTCTAATTATATTCTATTATATTAAATATAAACTGTCATAAATATGGTTATGTTGGAAAATTGAAAACATTTTTTAAGTTTGAGTTCTTTTAATAATATATGGACAAAAGTCCATGGACATCTGAGCTTCTTTTTGAACATCCCATTCCACATTTGCTGTTATAATGACCACTACTCTTCTAGGAAGATGTTCCACTAGATTTTTTGGAGATTCATTCAGCCACAAAAGCTTTAGTAAAGTCAGGTACTGTAGGTGAGAAGGTGAGAAGGGTCCAGGGGTGCGGTCAGCATTTACATTCATCCCAAAGGGGTTCAATAGGTTTGGAGGTCTATAGCAGGAAATCTTCCTCTCCAACTCACGTAAAGCAGATCTTCATGGAGCTGGCTTTGTGTTGTCATGCTGAAACAGGTTTGGGTCTCCTAGTTCGTGTGTAAGTAAAAGTACCTGATAGAAACTGGCGGTGGTATTCTGACAAAACAATATTACAGTGTGTTAACAGGAAGTGGTGGAGTCAGAGTAATAAAAACAACGTATTTACTTATAGTCATTTCATCCATATGCACTCATCACAACAATTCTAAACTCTTAAGAAAGAAAGGTACTTTTTCTTGTTGTTTTGTTGCTGTTGTGTTTTGTTGGTACTGTTCCCTCAAAAGAACAAGTCTTCTGAAAGGCTACTGGTGACTGTGTGTGACTTTTTGCAGCTTTATGTACAATGAACATAATTTTATCTTAGAACTATTCAAATATTAGGCTCATTATTTATCCTTCGTTTTGTTCCTGAACTTTTCATCCATCCACCCTATAATAGGTTGACATTACTTGGTTGTTTTTATTATTTCCCTTTAATAGAAGTGTGTAGTAAAGCCACAAACTTATACACTATATCATGAGAATGGTCTGGAGTGAATCCACCACACACTAAAGAAGTGTATACTTTACATACAGTGATTTCAGCACAAATATACTTTATACAGTTCAAAATGTCATAATAACCCTTATTTATACTATGTACTGTACCTTTTTTGTGAAGGGCATAATGGAAATTGTACATGGTATGTTTTGGTACTATACTAGCAAAAGTATTGGGACACCTGACCTGACTTTTCCACAACAGTCACCACACACTTGGAGGCACACAACTGTACAGGACAATTTTGGATGCTGTAGCGTGAAATTTTCCCTTCATTGGAACTAGGAGACCCAAACTTGTTCCAGCATACACAAAGCCAGCTCCATGAAGATCTGATTTCCATGGTTTGGAAGTGTGTGAAAGATCTTGAGTGGCCTGCTATAAAGCGTTGAACTCAACCCTACTAAACACCTTTGGAATGAACCAAATACATACATCCTGAATACACCCTGAATGGGACACCAGTCATTTGTAGTTCACACACACACATATTCACACCTACCAGGCAATTAAGCATCGCCAATACACCTGAATGTTTTTAGGTTGTGGGGGAAAACCAGGAGAACATTGAGGATTGAGGAGTATTTACTTTATACACAATGCTTCATATCTAAATATTACATAATGAAGCAATATGTTTAAAAAAATTAAGGTTGAAATCCCCAAACGTATATAATCAACATGAAAAAACCCAATTACAAACATACAGAAAGATTGCAAAGTAATTCTAACAATAAACAGATGTAGATGTGGTACAGAGTTCACAAGTTTTAAAATCAATATTAATATATATTTTGTAATAAGCTTTAGCATGAATCATATGGAACTAATTAATTGACACAAAAACATTTCAAACTATGCTTCGGAGAAACAAAAGAAGAGAACAAAAAATGAAAGAGGTGAAAACTTGTGCTCAAAAATACATAGATTTTTTTCTCATGATAAAACTTGCTCAGTCTATATAAAGTATACAATTTTAGTCTATATGCAACTCAAATGCTTGACCTTTTGAGCTTTTAATTTATGCTAAATATGTCTGTAATTTTTATGATCATTACTTTTTTAAATTGTTTTATTGATTAAAATATTTGCAGATGTAAACCTCATATATTGTTCTTAACACAAATATAAACTAATGTATACATGATGGGTCCTTTGTGAAACTTGTCAAATATGAAGCCATTTTGAGAGAGGGTAAACCTAGACACCCTCTTTTTTTCATGTTTTTTGTTTGTTTGTTGGAGTTAAATATTTCTCTTCAAAGAAGTTGACCATGTTGGAGGGAAAAGGCGATATCTGTGAGCCATCAGCAGCTCAGATGCAGTTAGCAGCCTGGGATTGTGTTGCAAATTAGGATGAAACATTAACCCCTGTAGGTCTATCACTTTACATAGTGAGGAATGAGGGATATCACACCTGAAGTCTGGGAAGGTCTTCAGTCATTCAGGTCATGTTAAATGCAGGCAGTCAGAGACAGTTTCAGTCAGACTTAAAAACTTAAAAATAACTTTGGAGAAGCTTGGAATTTTACACCTGAGCCATTTCACATTTAAAACTCATTTCAATCATAGTACTGTACTAAAACATGCACCAAATTGTATAAAGAAACTGACTTTAATTTCATTATTTTGATTTGAACAACAATAAAGCCTGTGATTATATACAGTATGTGACTTTAATTAAATTGTGGTGTTTTTGCTTGTTTTTTGATTATTATTTTTATTTTTTAGCTACAACCCACACTGAAAATCATTATATCAGTATATTATGATACCTTAATATTCACTGCAAAAATATCATAAGTAAGCAAATAGAAAAGAAAAGCTAGCAGATTGGAGACATATTTCTGGGTGACAATCACTCAGTTTCATTGCAGCAGTCTTTTTTTTTTCTACGAGAGCGCCAAATAAAATGAATTTACTGTATCACATTACATTATAACAACAACAACAACAACAAAAACAAATGTGGTCCTAAGATTTTCACATTCTATTTCTATCTCTTGTTAGATAGATGTATATTAAATAATGGACAGAGATAGAGAGACATATAGAAATACAAACATAGATAGATAGATAGATAGATAGATAGATAGATAGATAGATAGATAGATAGATAGATAGATAGATAGATAGATAGACATTACTGATCCTATTTTAAAAGAAAGTTCATTGTTACTGTAAATTCTAAACCATTACTAATCAATAAGTCTAAAACCCAATCATATGGAGTATGTTTTTTTATTTATTCTTTATTTACTTAATGTATATTTACTACAGACACTTTTTTTTTTTTACCAGGTTGTAATGGTGCCTCTAAAAAATAACCACATTTAATACAGAAATTTTTTTTATATTAAGTTTAAGCATAAAACTGGTATCCAAACAAAAAAAAAAGGCTACAGTGTTTGGCTCTCGCTGTCATCTGCGTGAAAAAACATGTTTAATGCGGGCGTGAGAATTGCCTGGGTTAGTCATCAAATGGCTGCGGCACTGTCACAAAATGCCTAAGTGAATTAATCATCTTCTAAAGTCTTGGTACTGTTATTAAACCCAACAGTGTTCAAGTCAATTACCGCTGTGCTAATTTTCAATCCTTTTGTAAACACGTCCTTCGGCTAAAGTGATACCTGATCCAGATATGCACATAAAACACAACCGAGAGACAAACTGTGAGACGAATACGATTGTCTAAATGAGGCCAACGTAGGCGTAGGAGTGTTTTTTTTTTTCTTTCTTTCTCTCATGCACACAGACATTTATAATCATAATAAAATTAATAACCTGTTAGGTTTAACTTCACGGTATCATATTTTCAGAAAGTCCACATTTCTTTGAAAACATAATTTAAACAGTATTCAAACAGTGTACAAAAAAATTTTTTATTTAGCTTATTCAGTAGCTAAAGCACAAGATGCTAGCACATTTGCTTAGCAGTCAGCATGTAGGTATAAAGTTAAAAATACAGCTGAGGAAACATTGATACTAATCACAAATAACTATTTATTCTACGCTATGTCTTGCAAATAATTTTTTTACAACAGTTATATTTGTAAATGTTCACTTCTCAGTGATTAAGACTATTCCTAACATTTGGCTAATTTGTAAGTCAACTGAATGGTGAAATTATTCACTGTCATTAGCAGCATTAGCATTTTTGTTGTTTGTTAGATCTCCTTCTATAAAGTCGGAACAGAAACATTTTTCATTAAAAAACATTTTACCTCAGGACACTAATGTCTTACTGGTAAGATTACTGCTTTCACTGGCTATAATCATCATCATGGAGTGTCTGGTCCACTTTGTACATTCTCTATATAATACAATACAATATAATACAATACAATACAATATAATATAATATAATGCACACCATATACTAGTTCTTGATATGCTTAAATTCTACCTGTATTTACACTTTTATCACTCACCTGTAATATCAAAAACCAGTAATATCACATGCCTGTAATATAAAAAAAAACTGTAATATCACATACCTATGATATTAAAAACATGTGATATCACATACCTGTAATATGACATCACATACCTGTAATATCAAATACCTGTAAATTCATATACCTGTAATATCAAAAACCTGTAATGTTAAAAACCTGTAATTGTAAAATACCTGTAATATTACTTACCTGTAATATCACATACCTGTAATATCAAAAGCCTGTAATATCACATACCTTTAATATTGAATACCTGTAATATCAAAAACCTGTAAATTTATATGCTTGCAATATCACATACCTGTAATATCAAAAGCCTGTAATATTACATACCTGTAATATCACACAACGACAGTGATATCTATCTATCTATCTATCTATCTATCTATCTATCTGTCTGTCTGTCTGTCTGTCTGTCTGTCTGTCTGTCTGTCCGTCCGTCCGTCCGTCCGTCCGTCCGTCCGTCCGTCCGTCTGTCTGTTCACTTCAGTCTTAACAATGGACATTGTCTTAAAGCAGTTTAACAATGAGAAGTAGGTTAAACAATTTTGTGTAATAAGTGAGCCAGCCAATCCCTGAGATGGTATGAGGAAGGAACCTTGAAAGAAACCAGACTCACGCGGGAACCCATCCTCATCCTCAACATGGAATGTCCTTTTATTACAGTTCCATCATTGTTGAGGTTTACAGAACATGACATGAAATTGAGAAAAAAGTGTTACTGAAAAAGATCTTAAATGTCTAACTGAATAACTGGCTAATTCATCTGAATGTCATGGCTAATTCAGATTAAACCAAAACAAATGAGTTTGTCTTAACATATTTAAGCACAGCACCAAATGATATTTTATTAAAACATTTTGGTAGCCAAAACTGCATTAAATTAAATAAACTCTACTGTTAGCTATACAAAACAATACCTGCACCCTAGCTAACATGCATGCACGTTAGCAAAGAAAATTTAATATTTTCACAAATTCGTCAGAAATAAAATGAAGAAGCTGCTTAAATTATTAAAACTAATAAAACAACGATACTTATAATCCTGCTCATGTGTGAAATCTTAGCTAACTTGCACCTAGCCGGCTAACATAATGTACATGAACTAGACGCTAACTAGCCTGCTAACTATGTAAGGACTTTTTCAATACATTTTGTCATTTTCAAGGAGTTTAAATGTATTTAACACAAGTGTGTTAACAGTCGTCATCTGTTGGTCTAAACACGCTAAGGAGACACTCAATTCAAAAGCTAATTTGCTTCATAATGGAAAAAGGCAATGTATGTAGGATTACAGTGTGGAACCACACACACACACACACACACACACACACACACACACACACACACACACACACACACACACACACAGGAGTACTTTCAAGCCTAGCGCTTAGATGGTCTTGAGTTCCTTCAGCCTTGTGGATTCTCCACCCCTCCTCCACTCTCCACTATGGTGATCCTATGGTCCTACACACACACACACACACACACACACACACACACACACACACACACACACACACACACACACACACACACACATTCTCTTTCTATCCATTTTTAGGATCCTTACACACCAATCCTGGGATTCCCCAGAGTTGCTTTCTGGCTCGTGTGTGATCTGGAAGTGACTCACACACACACACACACACACACACACACACACACACACACACACACCACACACACAAAGAAGCAGAAAAGGATACTGTTATGAGAGACGGAGGAGAATCTATGGAGAAGCTTCATGTGTAAACGGAGAAGAAGGACGACTGACTCACGAGCTGTGACTTGACTCTGAGTCACAGGAGGGCGAGAGGAAACAGCGGACACAGGAAGCGGTGGACGCGGCACACTTCTTTTACACACACACACACACACACACACACACACACACACACACACACACACACACACACACACACACAGGCTCACACTAAGATAACAACGTAAATATACCCAGAGCTCTCATGTCTGTGTGATGCATCACAGCCAGTAGGTTTCCTGAATGATCCAGACGCGTGTCCTGCACTGAACCAGATGAGCACCGGATTAAGTTAAACACAAGAAAAATCTAATGCAAAATCACTCAAATAATCCAGGAACCGAAGCAGCACTCATGTTCAATCCTTAGACATTTTTTGGTGGTGAATTTGGTGGTATTAAGATTTACAAGCATTTGTACTCGGGGCCTGGGAATTGGTCTCACTTGGCATGGTCTTGGTGGTGTGACCACAATGCTTGTGTTGCCTTTTCTGTTCCACATGAACGGAGCCAAATAGTAGTAGTAAAAGCTTGGCTTTAAAAGGGCGTTGAAAAAAACATTCATTCAGGTTACACTAGATCATCTACAAACATTTATAATCCTACTACCCTGAAAACCTCAATTATTCCCAGGATCTGTGCAGAGGTGTAAAGAAAACCTGAAAATTATACTGAGTAAAAGTATAGATACCTTACTGCAAAACTTACTCAATTACTGAGTATGACTCGAATATCTGATTTGAAAAGTACTTGAGTTTTTGATACGATTGAACGTAAGCTCAAAGATGCACTACAAGGCACATGTTAATGAAATCCTCAAAACTACTTGTTCAACCTTCACATCATGTAATCAGCATTTCTCGTTGCTTTGATCCAATTGCGAACGCTTTGGTACATTAATTTAATTGTGTACAATCGTCTGCTGTTTCCCACATTATCGATTGTTTATGTCATCTTGAGCAAAATATATTATCCTGGTTCTCACCCTAATAGTCTCAACCCCCTAAAACATCAGTTCATTGCACCAGTCATCGAATGTAAAATGTTACAAAAAAGTTCTGCTAAGATAAAAGCAGAATCTGGAAAGCTAAAAGCAATTTTTTTGTACATGTGTCTTAAATCAATGGATTGTGCAGATGAATCTTGAATGTCACCATGCTCGAATTGAGTCAAGTCTTATGGGGTTCCCCAGTTGTTGTGTAATTCTTTATTTTTTTACTTTTACAAATAATTCTTTATTTTTTTACTTTTTACTTCTTTATTTTTTTACTTTTACTCCCCCCCCCAAAAAACCTTCAATTGCCGACAAAATACAGAATTACAATTTTCTGAAAATGGATGAAAACCCAGGAAAAGAACGAACACTATTACAGTAAAGGTGCGAATCCTTTTTTCGGTCTCTTGTAATCAAAATAACACAATGTGTAGATTTATGCTGTAGAAATTCATAGATGCCACACAGAAGGAATGGAGCCTTGTGCTTTATCAATCAGTATCATGTCAAAAAAGTAGAAGGACCACTAGTACTCAGTGGACAAATCAAATAAAAGTGAGTCCGTATCAGAGAGGAGCGATATTGTCATTCATCAGCAAAAGCGTTCTCAAAGTGTTTGGAATTTATTCAAGCTTTATTTGGAGTAAAAATGAGGCCAGCAGAAATGAAAAAAACATAACAACGAGTACAAACAGGACAACACATTGGATTTCTTGCAAAAGCCTGTACTCAAAATCCTTAGTTTTTTTTGTGTCAATAAACATGTCGTTCCCACCAGAATGAAAAATCCTTTTGTCATTGTTCACAAACAAAATCCTCAAAATGTTTAGTCGTGTTGTCAGTGTGACGCTGCACAGTTTCAGGATTTCTTGATATTAACTATGGTTTGGATCACAGCGACTGAAAATGTACAAAATTTGATTTATATTGATTGTAAGAGACTGAACAGGATTCACACTTTTACTGTACAAGTGTTCGTTTGTTTCTGAGTTGTTCATCCATTTTCAGAATTGATAACTCTTTATGTGTTTTCCCTATATTATTGTTTTCCCTCCCTCTCATTCACACACATGTACTCTGTCTTACTCCTACTGACTTTCATTCCCCTTCTCTCCAGCGTGTACCTCCACCTTTCCAGGCTCTTCTCAACCTGCTCACTACTCTCACCACAAATCACAATATCATCTGCAAAAATCATAGTCCAAGGAGACTCCTGTCTGACCTCGTCCTTCAACCTGTTCATCACCACTGCAAACAGAAAAGGGCTTAGAGCTGATCCTTGATGCAAAGAAATCCTCTAACCCTTTAATAAACTTATTTCTAATTCTCGTCACTCCTGATGAAAATCTAAGCATCTTCAAATCTGCCACGTCCTGCTCTTAATAGTGAATTTAAAAACAAATGAACAGAGTGTAATACGGAGGCAGAGGTGTAAAGTATATTTGTGTAAATGTACCCACTTACACTGTACTGTACTAATTACATTTTGCACTTCTGTTGAAGAGTCAACTGAGAAAAACTGTAATGTCTACTAAACCAGAAAGTAAGTAAATGCTGCTTTATATCTTTGATACTCTAATAAAAGAAGAATGAAGACAACGAGGATTAGAAATGAGTTTATCAGAGGGACCGTGCATGTAGGACATTTTGGAGATGAGAGAGGTGCAACTGAGATGGTTCGGAGGGAGAAGAATGCTGAGGATGGGGGAAAAGAAGAAGGCCAAAGAGGAGCCCAATGGATGTGATGAGGGAAGACATGCATGGATGAGGGAAGACATGTGGTTAGTTTGAAAGAGGCAGATGTAGAGAGTGATATGGAGACCAGACGATGTTCTGCTGAGAACAAGAAGACTAAATTTGACCTCTTAAAGCGAGTAACACAATAAAGGTAGGGGTGGAAATGCTTCTGAAACAAACCCTAATTCCTAAGAAAAAGAAACTGAAACTGTACAACATCCTCACGTGATCCTGTCCTGACTTTTCCTCACCTTCCATACCTGTAGGGTGCCAATACTTACTGTCGATCGACAGTCAACATTGTTGTTAATTCAATCCTGAAACGTAGCAGCGTGCGTGTGAAAGTCAGGTACTTTCCGACTCTTTTATTTACGTGCTCTAGATGACATGAGTCACCTCGAGTGAAATACCGAGAGCTCCACATCCCTGAGTCACGATCAAGAAGGAAGTGAGAATGAAATGATCGACCTGAAATATTTCGCACCACTTCCCCTTCAAACGATTTCCTGTGTTCGCGCCTTGCACGTGAATTTCCTCGTATACAATTACACACGTGGCGGGGCCAAAAGTATTCGGACACCCGCCTCTTTTTTTTTTTTTTTTTTTTTTTTCGTACACTCAAAGTTATGGATCGAAAGGTGTGGAAGATCTTCCACTATAAACAATATGGAACACCTTTCAGATGAATAGGGACGCCTCCTCACCTACATCAGTACCTGACACCAATACCTGACCACCTAACACCCCTGTGGTTAAATGAATCTCCACACAAAATCTAGTGGAACATCTCGGAAGAGTGGAGCTCATTATAACAGTGAATGGAGACTAAATGTAGAATGGGATGTTCGAAAAGAAGGACATAGCAATGTTATGGTCGGGTGTCCACAAACATTTGGCCATGAAGTATATATATATATATATATACACACACATCAGAGTCCAGGGAGACTCCTGTCTGACCTCGTCCACCAACCTGTCCATCACCACTGCAATCAGAAAAGGGCTTAGAGCCGATCCTTGATGCAAAGATATATATATATATATGAGATAGATAAATGAGATAAATGTATATCGCTCTGGAGAAGGGTGTCTACCAAATCCCATGATGAAAGTTGAGCCATGATGAAGAACCACATATTGTATTTATTTATTTATTTTATTATCTGCTTCATATTTGCACAATTAGCATTGGTAATTTCCCCACTGTGGCACGAATAAAGGTTTATCTTATCTTATCTGATCTGATCTATGGATGGAAATGTCAAAGTACTTTTGGCCACACCATGTATTCATTACTTTATTAGTGTATATATTATTATTTTGTTGGGAAGGAAAGTGTGTTCGAGATATAATAAATGTATGTGATAAAATCTGGTCTTTTAAACTTCCTAAAATAGACATTACAACGATTATAGTACACTTATGAATTAGTTTTGCCTGAAGATGGCGCTAACGAGCAGAACTTTTTTCTAAGAATTGAATTTTTACATTTATGGCATTCATCCAGAACCACTTAACATTTATCTCATTCACTCAGCTGAGCAGCTAAAAGTGTTACTCAGGGACCCCCGGGGTGGCAGCTTGGGGTGGCAGCTTGGTGAGGCGGGGTTTTGAACTCAAGACCTTCTGAGCCAAAGCCTTGAAAACTAAGCTCCCACTCCCAGACGGCTCCACAAGGAATGTTTTGTGTGCCTGATTTTGGGGATCGTGGGTGATTAACAGATGGGTTATTTGCGCAAAGGCCTTGATGGAGAAATGATAGCTGTCCAGATGGTGCAACAGTCACTGAAAATCTCCGGATCTTATTGCACATGAATTATTTCCCGGCTGGTTCATTTACGGAGAGAAAAATAGGTGCTTTGGTATTGAAGTCCTTATGTTTATGACTGTTTATGTTTTGGATATGAAATGATGAAATTGCTAAATAATCAATTAAATTTTTGAGGTCTCCATCATTTTTTTTTAAAGAATTAAAACAAAGTTTTTCGGTTCTATTGATTTATATAACAACAGATAATTACAGACTAATAGTCAAAAGTATTGGGGCACCTGACCTTTTCCAGCCGGTTGTAGTTCTTCACTCGAACTCTTAGCAACAAGTTGGAGACACAGAACTGAATGTGTATCTCCAACTTTAATCGTCCCAAACCTGTTCCCGCCTGACAATGCCCTTGTGCACAAAATCATCTCCATGAAGATACGCTTTACATGGGTTGGAAGATGGGGAAGATCTCCTTCTATAGAGCTCCAACCCTATTGGGGTGAATGTGAACGCTGACTGCACATCAGGCCTCCTCACCTTCTCACCTACGTCAGGACCTGACTTTACTAACACCCTGGTGGTTGAAAGAATCTCCACAAAAATCTAGTGAAACATCTTCCCAGAAGAGTGGAGCTCATTATAGTGGCAAATTAATGAGGATTAAATGTGGAATGAGATGTAAAAAAAGAAGCACACAGCAATATTATGCTCGTGTCCACAAACCTTTAATGAAGAAAATGCTCTTTTAAAAAAAATAAACGTTTATAAAGCATTTACTGTACAACATCCATTGGAATGATTTGTTATTATCAAAACAACAAGAAGAAAATACCTTCTTCAGTAAAATAATTTCTAACTTACACAAAAGTAATGAAACATCTAAAACTTTTTTACACAATCCAAATCAGTAAATGTGGTATGTATGTATTTGTCTATCTTCTTCTTCTTTCGGCTTCTCCCATTAGGGGTCTCCACAGCAGATCATCCGTCTCCATACATCTGCCTCTTTCAACCCAACTACCTGCATGTCTTTCCTTACCGCATCCATAAACCTCCTCCTTGGTCTTCCTCTTTTCCTCCATCCTGGTGGCTCCATCCTCAGCATTCTCCTACTGATATATTATGTATTTGTGATCTACTGTATATCATATGGATAAAAGTATGTGGACACCTGAGACATAAGATTGCTATGTGGTTCTTTTTTGAGCATCTCATTCCACATTTACTTTTCATTTTCTCTTATAATGAGCTCCACTCTTCTGGGAAGATGTTCCACTAGATGTTGTGGAGATTTATTCAGCTGCAGGGGTGTTAGTAAAGTCAGGCACTGATGTAGGTGAGGACGTGAGGAGGCCTGGGGTGCAGTCAGCTTTCACATTCATTCAAATAAATAGGGCTTATAGCTCTATAGCAGGAGCTCTTCCACATCTTCTAGACCATGAAATGCATATTTTCATGGATATAGTTTTGTGCACAAGGAAACAGGTTTGGGTCTCCTAGGTGGGGCACGAGGATGTTCTAACAGTTTGGTGAAGAACCACATATGGCTGGGAAAGGCAGGTGTCCAAATACTTTTGATCACACTGTGTATACATATTTTTTCTTTATATTTATGTACATTGTGGTTCTCCTCCTGGTACGATGTGTTGATGTTGGATGGCAGTGTGAACCTCGGCAGCCTGAAAGCTGTGACGTCTGGGATGGTCTCAGGTCTGCCAAAAAGGATGAGAAACTCGAAGTTATTTAACTTTCCAGCAATACCTTCAGTTTAGACTTTGAGAAATGTATATCTTAGTTTAGAGAAATATATGAGGTGGTATGAAAAAGTTTCGAGCTCTGTTTACAAGGAAGTACTTTATTTATTTACGTTTACACACAATCACCTTTAAAATGAGCCCCCCTGCACCCCCAGAGTGGTCAGAATAGCAGACGTGGCAACGCACGTGGTCAGAATGGCATCCCATCTCCCGGTGTACACAGGACGATGCCTTTTGGCACACTGTCTTATGAAGGTCGGCGCTCCCTTTGACTGCGCGTGCAGCCTTGCGCTGCCATCTGTTGGTGTGTTAGAAAACTAGCCTTGAAACTTTTTGCTACCACCTCGTATACATGAAATAGGATTTGAGTCTGTTGGTGCAGATCAGGTGGAAATGGAAACAAGCACCAATGCAAAACTTCTCTTTATGATAATAAACGTGAGATAGGGAAAAAAAAAAAACCTTTTACTGCTCGCTCTATAGCTCATTTGTTTTGTTTTTTTTAAACAACGGATTAACCTTTTTATTAAAAATACCTGTGGGTTCTTTCGGGATCTCCCTCTGCTTTTCTTTTCCACTATGGTCTTCTCGTCAGGAAGGACACCACCCTGATCCATGGAAATCTGGTCTATCACCTCTTGCTGAGTTAAAGAATAAACACACACACACACACATTAGTATCAACAGGCAGTAATTGATGTGCAGATCATTATAAGTTTATACTAACCACCGCAGATTCGGAGCATCCCACAAGATCTGCAACCTCTGAGATGCTCTGCCCCAGTCGTAAAGCCATGACAACCTGGCCCTTGTCAAACTCGCTCAGACTCTTGTCCATTTTTCTTCTGGCGTCCAACACATCAACTTCCACAGCTGAACTGATCGCTTGCAGAATATTATATCCTATACATCGTCCAGGTGCCACTGTAAAGAGATATTTCATGTTATTCATTTCATCTTTCAGTGCTTTTTAATATTATTGTCTTGTCAGTGTGCATGTATGGATGCAGTCAGGTCCATAAGTATTCGGACACCGCCTCAATATAAGCGATTCTCGCCGGATATGATTTGAAATGAGGCAAGCATGCAAGTAAGGTGTGGATTTTCGGCTGAACTCAATGCGTTTAAAACAATAAATATAAATATAAATATAAATATATATATATAATTGGGGCAAATGTCAATAATTATGTAGCAGTCAAAGCACGTCTTAAAACACCTACAATCCAATAATATGATAATATAACCTACAGTATTATTCATGCACAACGCGAAATGTTTGTTGATAAGAAGCGTTTTCTCTCCTCCCGCAGATGTCGCAGCTCGATGACGTAAAAAAGAGGGGCGGGGCCACCAACGGGGAATGTCGGTGTGCTGTGAGGGTGCCGGTTGTTGTTGTTGTTGTTGAGCCGCCGCTCGGCGTTGGAGCGGAAACACCTCGCGTTAGCGTTCATGGTTTGGGATTTGTGACGTGTCCATTTTACAGGAATGAAATGTTGCCGAATGTCTTTGACACGCGTCTTTCTGACTTCCGGTTCCTAACGGAAATACATTTAACCGACACTTTGATCATCTGAAGGTGACTAGTAAGACAGTACTGATGTACATTAATGTTGTTGTTGCTTTATTCTTCTCCTCTTCTTTACATCCTCCTCATTCCTCTTCTTGCTTCTGCTTTCTCTTCCTCCTCTACTTCTCCTTTTCTCCTTCTTCCTTCTCATCCTTGTTTTTTTTTCTTCTTCTTTCTCCTCTTCCTTCTTCTTCTCACTTCTTCCTTCTCCACCTCTCCTCCTCCTCCTTCTCCTTATCCTCTTCTTTATTTTCTTCCTGCTCACCTTCTCTTTATCTTCCTTCTTCTTGCTTCTTCCTCCTCTACTTTTCCTCTTCCTCCTTCTTTCTCCTCCTCCTCCTTCTCCTCATCCCCCATTTTCCTTCTCCTTCTTCTTCATCCTCCTTCTCATATTTCATGTTTCTACCTCCTCCTCCTTCTCCCTCATCTGCCTTCTCAAATCTTTTCTTCCTCCCCTTCTTCTTCTTCTTCTTCTTCTTCTTTTTCTTCATCGCCGTATTCTTCCTCCTGCGTCTTTTTTAGCTTCTTCATCCTCTTCTGCTCCTTTTTCCAAATTCTTCTCCTCTTCTCCCTTTTCTTGCTTCTTACTCCTCCTTTATCTTGCTCCATTCTCTTATTATTGTTATTATTTTGATATAAAATTATATAAAAAAAAGTGAAATTGTGAAATATCAGGTGATGTTAATTTACTTTGAAATCAAAACTTTTCATATTAATACTGCTAATAAATATAATAACAAGAAAACTACAAAACAAAACATTTTCTGTCCATTTATGCTGATGAACATAAACTTTCTTTAGTGTCAGTTTGTGAAAACAAAATGTGCTGGGATTCGATCTCACAACCTTCTGATCAGAAGTCCAACTTCTTACTCACCAGTGGTGAATGAAGTACACAAACCATGTAGTAAAAGCAGAGATTCACTCGGGAATGTAAACGTAAAAGTGTCCTTTTAAACATTCACTGGAGTAAAAATACAAACGATTTTTTTCCATCAAATGTACATAAGTATCCAAACTACTGATTTATTATAACTATAATGTTCCTGTTATCATTTTTATCACAAGACTCTTCACTTAATCACCTCAGCTCATGTGAAAAGACTCAGCACACTTATTATTACGAGCCCAAAACCTTCATCAACGACTTCAAAATAATGGTGTAAATGAGGTCTCGTGTGTTGTGGTGAGTTCGAGTCTGGAGTTTCTTCATCATTTATTCCTCTCTAAATTGATGCTGAACTGTAAGTTGGTGATCAGTAGATACACCAAGCACCAGTGATGGTTTTAGCTTGAATGACTCTCTGAGTGAACCACACCATGACCCAACGTCTCGATTCGTTTCAGCTTCGAAAAGCTCGTCTCTGTTTCAGCTTCCATCACTGGATGAGTAAAACATGTTCTCAGAGCAGTCCACAAACCCTCAATACATTCATTACACAATTACATTCACATCATTGTGTACAATTTATCACACTCTCAGAACCAAAATCCAGAAACGAGCCAGGCAGCACTGAACCCCTGCACTACCCCCCCCCCCTCTTTTCTGAGAGTGTATGAGTGATGGAACTTCTCCTGACCTCCTCCCTGCATAATCAGTGCTTAAGATGTTGGACTTTCTGATGCAAAGGTCAAATCCCAGCACCACAAGTTCTCATTGTTGGGCCCTTGAGCACGGCCCTTAACCCTCTTCTGCTCAGTGCGTTAACGCGATCTACCGAATGACTTCCTGTGTAACTTCCTGTGCTGTAGCTGAAACACTAGACGTCACGCTGCCCTGTACGTTCCTGCAGAACCCGCTGGTTTGCCCCCGCCATGGTCCGGCGCTGCGTTTTCGGCTGCACTTCTCCCCGCACGCTCTTCACTTTCCCCACCGATCCCTGGCTTCGAAAGAGATGGCTGGAGTTCGCTCATCTCGAAGAGAGCGGGATCCGTTCGAGTTCTCGAATTTGCGACAGACACTTTCCAGACGACTCCTTCAACAACCTGGGGCTGTTCAACGCCCGGATAACGTCCTACCTCAGGCTGATCGAGAACGCAGTTCCGTCTCTGTACACCGTCGGCGCTCCTGCGTCCGTAACGGTAAGTCAGCAACCAGTTTTATCGAATTGGCCTAGGTGTATTTGAAACGTGGCCTGCCGTAGGTTTCATTTGTGTACGTTACGTTTCAGCCATCGTTCAGAAGTATCGGCTGCCAGTACGAGAAAGTGCGAAACACCGCCAACGTGAGCGTTCAAGCCAATACCTCGAAAATCTACAGACGAAGTAAAGGTAAAAAAAAAAAATATTTACATCTCTGTTTACAATATTAACATTAAATAACTCCTCCATCATCAGTAATAAAAATGCAGCAGTTGATATTGTAATCGTGTTCACATGAAATAAATAAATAAATAAATAAATAAATAAATAAATAAAGAGACACCGATCAGGTATTACATTATAACATTCTGAGTGAAGAACACTGATGATCTTTTCATCATGGCACCTGTTAGTAGGTGAGTATATTTATTATTCAGCAAGTGAACATTTTGTCCTTAAAGTTGACGTGTTAGAAGCACGAAAAATGGGCGTAAGGATTTGAGTTTGATAAGGGACAAATTGTGATGTCTAGACGACTGGGTCAGAGTATCTCCAAAACCGCAGCTCTTGTGGGCTGTTCCACGTCTGCTGAGGCCCGTTGATGCACGTTGGGACCTTGACCCTCAGTGCTCCAGGGGGCGCTGTATCACAAAACTGCGACTGAAACAAGTTTGTCACAGGCGAAAGTGTCACACCCTGCGGACCGTAACTGCAAGTCACTAAAATAGAAATAAAATAAAAATTTAAAAGTTTTTATTCTTTCTGAGTGGCCCGGTACCGGATGGTCCATGGCCTGGTACCGGTCTTTGGTTGGGAATCCTGCTCAAAAAAAGGTCCTTTGATTAATCTCGTATGTGCTTTTATTCTTTATTCTACATAACATATAAAATTTTATAATATATGATGATGATGGTGGTGATGATGATGATGATGATCTCTTTCAGCGATTCAAGTTTGGACCGTCCGGCGGGACACAGACTCCGACGTGGACTCGGACAGGTATGCGAATGAATGTAACACAGAGTCCGTAAATTTCAATATTTACATTTACATTTCTGGTGTTTGGGTGACGCCCCTGTGTCCATAGCAACATACAAAATGTTTTGAAGTTTCCATCAATAAATACATTCTGATACTGGTTCATTAAATCACAGACTGGGAATGCTATCAGTCTAAAACTCTGTGGGGACCAAAAATAATTCTAAATAAATAAATGTTAAGGAGAGGAAGTAATTTAGGAAGTTCTGGAAGAGGTCAGTGTCTTCCTTGTTCGATGGTGGGATTAATAAAACAGTGGGAAAGGATGGAATGATAAGTGGTGCAGTGGTAGAGAATGGTGGGATGAGTGGAGCAGTGGTAGGGGATGGTGGGATGAGTGGAGCAGTGGTAGAGGATGGTGGGATGAGTGGAGCAGTGGTAGGGGATAGAGGGATGAGTGGAGCGGTGGTAAAGGATGGTGGGATGAGTGGAGCAGTGGTATGGGATGGTGGGATGAGTGGAGCAGTGGTAGAGGATGGTGGGATGAGTGGAGCAGTGGTATGGGATAGAGGGATGAGTGGAGCGGTGGTAAAGGATGGTGGGATGAGTGGAGCAGTGGTATGGGATAGAGGGATGAGTGGAGCAGTGGTAGGGGATGGTGGGATGAGTGGAGCAGTGGTAGGGGATGGTGGGATGAGTGGAGCAGTGGTAGGGGATGGTGGGATGAGTGGAGCAGTGGTAGAGGATGGTGGGATGAGTGGAGCAGTGGTAGGGGATGGTGGGATGAGTAGAGCAGTGGTAGGGGATGGTGGGATGAGTGGAGCAGTGGTAGAGGATGGAGGGATGAGTGGAGCAGTGGTAGGGGATGGTGGGATGAGTGGAGTAGTGGTAGAGGATGGTGGGATGAGTGGAGCAGTGGTATGGGATGGAGGGATGAGTGGAGCAGTGGTAGAGGATGGTGGGATGAGTGGAGCAGTGGTATGGGATAGAGGGATGAGTGGAGCAGTGGTAGGGGATGGTGGGATGAGTGGAGCAGTGGTAGAGGATGGTGGGATGAGTGGAGCAGTGGTAGGGGATGGTGGGATGAGTAGAGCAGTGGTAGGGGATGGTGGGATGAGTGGAGCAGTGGTAGAGGATGGAGGGATGAGTGGAGCAGTGGTAGGGGATGGTGGGATGAGTGGAGTAGTGGTAGAGGATGGTGGGATGAGTGGAGCAGTGGTATGGGATGGAGGGATGAGTGGAGCAGTGGTAGGGGATGGTGGGATGAGTGGAGCAGTGGTAGAGGATGGTGGGATGAGTGGAGCAGTGGTATGGGATAGAGGGATGAGTGGAGCAGTGGTAGGGGATGGTGGGATGAGTGGAGCAGTGGTATGGGATAGAGGGATGAGTGGAGCAGTGGTAGGGGATGGTGGGATGAGTGGAGCAGTGGTAGAGGATGGTGGGATGAGTGGAGCAGTGGTATGGGATAGAGGGATGAGTGGAGCAGTGGTAGAGGATGGTGGGATGAGTGGAGCAGTGGTATGGGATAGAGGGATGAGTGGAGCAGTGGTAGGGGATAGAGGGATGAGTGGAGCAGTGGTAGGGGATGGTGGGATGAGTGGAGCAGTGGTATGGGATAGAGGGATGAGTGGAGCAGTGGTAGGGGATGGTGGGATGAGTGGAGCAGTGGTATGGGATAGAGGGATGAGTGGAGCAGTGGTAGGGGATGGTGGGATGAGTGGAGCAGTGGTAGGGGATGGTGGGATGAGTGGAGCAGTGGTAGGGGATGGTGGGATGAGTGGAACAGTGGTAGGGGATGGTGGGATGAGTGGAGCAGTGGTAGGGGATGGTGGGATGAGTGGAGCAGTGGTATGGGATAGAGGGATGAGTGGAGCAGTGGTAGGGGATGGTGGGATGAGTGGAGCAGTGGTATGGGATAGAGGGATGAGTGGAGCAGTGGTAGGGGATGGTGGGATGAGTGGAGCAGTGGTATGGGATAGAGGGATGAGTGGAGCAGTGGTAGGGGATGGTGGGATGAGTGGAGCAGTGGTATGGGATAGAGGGATGAGTGGAGCAGTGGTAGGGGATGGTGGGATGAGTGGAGCAGTGGTATGGGATAGAGGGATGAGTGGAGCAGTGGTAGGGGATGGTGGGATGAGTGGAGCAGTGGTATGGGATAGAGGGATGAGTGGAGCAGTGGTAGGGGATGGTGGGATGAGTGGAGCAGTGGTAGGGGATGGTGGGATGAGTGGAGCAGTGGTATGGGATAGAGGGATGAGTGGAGCAGTGGTAGGGGATGGTGGGATGAGTGGAGCAGTGGTAGGGGATGGTGGGATGAGTGGAGCAGTGGTATGGGATAGAGGGATGAGTGGAGCAGTGGTAGGGGATGGTGGGATGAGTGGAGCAGTGGTATGGGATAGAGGGATGAGTGGAGCAGTGGTAGGGGATGGTGGGATGAGTGGAGCAGTGGTAAAGGATAGTGGGATGATGTCGGTGCTGACAAAAACACTAACTGATAAGTTATACTTAGTGATGTTATACTTATTGATTCTTTGAATAAAACGTTTGTTTTATTTAATTTCAATTAAACAAAATGCACTTCTTACACTGTCACAGCTTGGTTAGAACTGGTAATCCTCATTTTAATTTTTCTAAATTCTGTTTAGTTGCATTTTAGGGATCCAATGGTGAAAAAAGTATCGGTTACATTTACTGAGTCGGGTTTTTAATCGGTTCACCGACTGACAAGTGGCTCGTTTTCATTTCTCTCGCACTAAACAGGACATTTTGCTAAATCTTCATATTTGTGGTTATGATTTATATATTTCCCCATCGAACATTAAACCGTTCATATTTCCATCATCCAACCAAAATTGAAAGGAAAAAAAAAAGATTCGGGTGTGTGAGTCGACTCTGAGCTTTGATCCAAAAGAGTCGGTTCGAAGACTCGATCGCGGGGCGAAACCCTGTGTATTAGTATGTGCGGGGTGTAAAAGTGCAGTAATTTAACGTCCTGAATAATGGATGAGCTGGAAGTTATGAGGACAGAAGCGCATAAGCCGAAGCCGGTGCAGTATTTATCTAAAAAGCTGTACGATGCGTTTCGGAGTAAAACCCGAGTCAGTGTCGGAGCAGCGTTTGACCGATGGAGAGCTCTAAAAGAGGAGAAAGGCCTGAAAACAGACGCACAGCTCGCCAGATTTCTCTTGGATAGGTAAATCACACAAAATAACCCCATCCGGAATTATATATTACATCCTTATATCGAGACTTTCCTTCAAATGCTTGATGCTAGTCAGATTTTTATGCTAGCTTTATTATTGTTTGTGTTATTCCCAGAAAAGCAAGGAGATGCGATCATTAATGAGCGAGTTGTAACCTGTAGAGAATAGACATTTATTTATATATTCGCATACGTGGATAAACGAAAATTGAAGCTTGTTCGCTAACAAAATAAGACGTTTTATAGGATGCTAAATCACGTCTTCTTGCTCGCAAGCTGTGTGACGTCATCAAGGCTGGACGATGAGTGACGAAGAGTTTTAATTTTACACTAAAGTTTTGTACTTCAACACTTATTTTAGATGATATGTTGATAATATATATGTTCTTCAGGCTTCGAGACTAAAAAGGAACTTGTAGGCCTGCAATCACACACACTGGTGTATGTTGGAGGGTGCCAAAACTTTTATTTCAGCCCATAAATTATTATATAAAAAAATTAATTTATATTAAATGATTCCAAATAGTCTATTCTCTTCATTTTATAGCTTTTTATCTCAATTGCACTGCTTCCAGGTGTGTATGTTGTGTCAAAGTTTCTATCCAATCAGAATGATCAGTTTGGGCACCTGTCGCTTTAAATACATGAAAAGGTTGATGCTTTAACCAATCAGATTTCGATTTGGCCACACAAGGGCCATCTAGCAGGCGTCCAATAACATCTGCATTTTCGTGTCCTGTGATTGGATGATCAGAGAGCGCAGTAGTCAGAGCTCACAAACCGCATCTGTCACAAACTACACAATCTCAAATAAATTCATGTGGATTTAATAGCTGTTTTTTTTTTTTTTTGCTTCATTCCACAATGATCGACAGAGGAGAAGAAACTGATTTGGTCGCAGATACACTTACAAGGACATTTACAAGACGGGGTTTCTTGAAAAGCTGGACATCGTGAGGAAAGGTCAGCCAGAACAGTACAAAACAGTTGTCAAGCGTTTTTTTTTTTAATGAACCGTTTACACTTTTTGTGTTTTCTTTCCTGTAGAATTTGCACAAAAAAAACACACACAATTTTCCTTCATTTCAAATGCCCAGGAAAACCGTAACGCACAGAACAAATACACAAAAATGCAGGGGATCATGTGTGAGGTGAATATCGATGCTTCTGCTGGAGATGATGTATGCAGGAGGTGCAGTTGCGGCTACAGTGAAAGGAGACGTGTTGAATTGTGTTTATTGGGTTTCTCGCTTTAGTGATGACGTTCATTCTCACTGTATGAGATCCGTGTGTGATGCAGCGCTCTGTTCTACTGCGTCTCTAGAATACTGATGCTTTCTGTAGCCGTGGTTTCGTAATGAAGGGATTAAGAGTTGGATTGATTCAGACAGCACACAGCTGAAGGTCTAGTTGAGAAATTTCCTGTTTAGAGGAAAAAATGAATAAACCGTGTGCGAGTCGATCTGAGTAATTTAATTGTTGAATATAAAGACATTTAAATAAAATATTCATTTATATATATTAGAAGATATGATGATATAGTTTGTAATATATAAAATTAATATATATTTCTTTGTGAACAGCAATTATTAATTTCCCAAAATGGGTTGTGTTTCTTTTTTCCGTAGCTATGAAGGGATTTCACGCACGGCAAAAAGTCACGAACGCATTCCCTCAGAAGCGACAGAAGTTTCTCTTCGGTGACTATCATAGTATTTATTAATTCATTTTATATCTGATCGACCAATCAGATTCAAGAATTCATCCATAGTTTATTATAAACACACTATATGAACAAAAGTATTGGGACACCTGAGCTTTTCCAGACACAAAATTGGAGACAACATTCTGTGGATGCTGTAGCATGTAAATTTTCCCTTCACTCCAAACTAGGACACCCAAAACTAATGCTCTATGAAGATCTGCTTCCCATGGGTTGGAGTAGAAGATCTACTGCTATAAACCCTATTGAAAAGCTTTGGAGTGAATGTGAGTGCTGACTGCACCCCAGGAACCTTCTGACCTTCTCACCTACAGCAGTACCTGACTTTTTCTAACACCTGTGTGCCTGAATGAATCGCCACAAAACCATCTAATGGAACATCTTCCCAGAAGAGTGGAGCTCGTTATATAATGGAGAATAAACGTCAGATGTAAAAAGAAGAACCTACCAATCGTACGGTCAGGTGTCCACAAACTTTTGGACATATAGTGTATGTGATATTTGATTAGTTTGTATAACACGTTTGATTGTTTTCGTGTGAAGCGGGAGCTGTATCTCAGAGGACGACCCGTCAGCGCCGGTGGAGATCGAGCTCGTAAGTGGCGTCGCATTAATATACATTTTAATTGTTTTATTTATTTATTTGTTTTCAATGTTTTATTGTAAATTATTGTACGATTCCAACTTCACAGGAATTAACAGGCAGCATGATGGACAAGACATCGGTGGGTTCACAAGGATGTGGAAGAGGTCAGGAGATATTTAGTGAGATTCCTTTCTACTCTGAAATCAGATTCTGCTGAGGGTTTAAAACTCACGTCTGGCTTTTTTTTTTTTTGCTCCAGATCCCACGTCACCCGGCGCCTCGGATGAAGACGGATACAGCAGCTTACCCGAGTATGTGTTATTGTTCTAATAATTCAATCAAAGTTAAAAATCTTTTTTTTTTTTTATCTGTAAACGAAATGTTTATGCTTTCTATAAATTTCTCTACGTTTTCCTAAATAATACACATACATTTCTGGTAAGTTTCCAACTTTGTATATTTCCAAAATTCCCCAGATGAAGTTCCCAAGGAAATTTTTACAGGAAATTTTCTATCCCTTTGCAGCCCTGAACAAAATACACACACCTGAGATCAACCAGAGAAACTTCAGGGTGGACCAAAGCAAAAAGAAAAACACTTTTGTGTCCCTGTGAATGAGCTTTTGCGTTATATTCGTCCTAGGAGCAGTTACGCGATCTTGAGCAAAGAGGTGTTGGTGCTTCTGATGTTCCGCTGTTTGGAGTGCTCCAGCGAGTGCCGCCTTCGAGGAATCGGCAAAGGCGGGAGTCTGTCCCTCGGACAAGAGTGTCTGTCCTGCTCGAACTACAGACTGTGGTCCTCCAGA
Organism: Silurus lanzhouensis; assembly: GCA_039877035.1. NCBI lineage: Eukaryota > Metazoa > Chordata > Actinopteri > Siluriformes > Siluridae > Silurus > Silurus lanzhouensis. The sequence continues at coordinate 355,428 of JBCEWE010000215.1, forward strand.
CAGGCCGAGAAGCCGAAAGAGAAGGTGTGCGACTCTGAGCGTGAGACAGATGTTAGGTTGTGTAGTAGATTTGCCTCGTGGTTTACAAACATCATCATTAGAGGATTCTTTAAAAATGATATAGATTAGTGTTTTTTTTTTTTTTTTTTAAACATCCCATTCCTCATTTAGTCCCCATTTGCTGATAATAAGCTCCAGACTTCTGGGAAGATGTTCCACTAGATGTTTGTGTAGATTCAAGTAGCAAGGGTGTTAGTAAAGTCAGGTACTGATGAAGGTGAGGAGGTTCCTGAGGTGCAGTCAGTGTTTACATTCACTATAATGGTCTTTAATAGTGTTTATAGATCTAAAGGAGGACTTTTTTACTTCTCACACTTTACAGCACAGTGAAATTCCTTCTTAGTATATCTCAGCAATGTTAGGAAGCTGGGGTCAGAGCACAGGGTCGGCCATGATACAGTGCCCCTATTAAGGGCCTTGCTCAAGGGCCCCGAGACTGGCAGCTTGACAGTACTGAGACTTGACCCCCCAACCTTCTGATCAGTAACCTAGAGCCAAAACTACTGAGCTACAACTTATCACAGGCCACTCAAAGTCTTCCACTCCAACTCATGGAAAGCAGATCTTCAAGAAGTTGGCTTTGTGCACAGGGGCATTGTCCTGCTGGAACAGGTTTAGATGGAACAGGTCCTACAAAATTGTGTGCCAACATGTTTGTGTTAACAGTTTGAGGAAGAACCACATCAGGATGGAAAAGTCAGGTGTCCTAATACTTTTGGACATATAGTGTGTATTATTTAATGTAATATTTATTACTAGGTTTTTAAAAACAATTTTTCTTCATCCTCAGGTGGACGACGAACGCTATGAAGACCGTTTCACTCAGGCATCCGATTCCGATTCCTCTCCGGCGTCCGTGTCTTTGCCTGCAGGACGCGGTAAAAACGGCGACACGCAAGACGAGGACGAAGCTGAGACCATATCGAGCGTTATAGTAAAAGAGGAACCAGAAGAATGCGACAGCGCGGTAAAGGAGGAGCATCCGAGCCTAATCCTGGACACCCACGAGGATTGTGTATCTACTGCTGCAGTGCAGGATGAAGCTTTGAGGGTAAAAAGTGAGACGGACGAACTGAGTCACCGCGAGGCCGAGCAGGAAACGCTGCTGATCGACGAGACCGGCCGAGTGAGGCGTGCCGAGCCACAGAGAGACGACGACGACGGCGATGATGATTTTGAGGACGAAGAGGATTTAGAAGGTGACGAAGATTCAAGCTCCTACGATCCGTCCGAGGATCCGGGCGAAGAATCGTCCGATTTGGACAACACCAGAAAGCTCATGGTCCTGAAACCATTTCAGAACACCATCAGACCGATCATTTGGTGTACAGACTGCGCAGACGCAGCCAAGATGATCTGTACAATCCGCAGGCACAAAAGGATCTACGGTTGCGCGGAGTGCGGCGACGCCAGGGACGAAAGCGGCACTTTTACGGACTTCTCCGTTCATTTCGGCAACATCACGAGTTTCCACAAGCACGCCATGAAGGAGCACGGCGCCAAGGAGATCCCTCCCGAGAACCGAGTGTGCGAGGATTGTCACAAAACCATCAGGATGCCGACTAACCCTAACAAAAAGCCGCGGGAGCACGTGTGCGAGTACAAGATCAAGCCGTTCGCGTGCCACCTGTGCCGTAAGCGCTTTTTTACCGAAACCGGACAAAAGGTGCACTACCGCCGTCTCCACGGGGACTACACGCACTTCTGCAAGTACTGCATGAGGCCGTTCGATACGAAAGAGTCGAAGCTGAAGCACGAGACGACTCATAGTGAAGAGCCTCTGCCGTACATCTGCCCCGACTGCCCGGAAAAGTTCCAAGACTTCGTCGCACGCAACCAGCACCTGCGCAGCCACCGGGGCGAAAAGAAACACGTGTGCGACAAGTGCAAGCGGAGATTCGGCGACCTCGCCAGCTACGACCGTCACATGCGGATACACTCCGGAGAAAAGCCATACACGTGTAACGTCTGCGAGCGCTCCTTCACGCAGGCCGGACACCTCAAGTCGCACATGCGTCTACACACGGGCGAAAGGCCGTTCATGTGCGAACAGTGCGGGAAGTGTTTCAATCACAACGTCAGCCTCAAAAACCACCTGCAGAAGCATCACTATGGTCACACCACTCCGCCGGGGGAGGACCGGAACCCGGACGACGCCTCCGGGACTCCGAAGCGGGCCAGAAAACGAGTGAGGAAAGACTCCGCGGAGGAGGACGGGGGGGTCGAACGTCGCTCCGGGAGTGAGACGTCCGATTCCGCCGAAGAGTGGACCAAAACGGGACGGAAGATGAAGGCTAGGAGGAAGAAGCCACGGGATGATGACGAGGGTGGCGAATGAACATTACAGATGGATAGTATTTATATTTTTACAGCCATTCCTGATCTCAGAAAAGCTGCCATCCATGAGGATCGGTTTTGGTCTGGGTATCAGTTTTCTGCGACTGCGTTTAAGTGGCACGGAAAAAAACAATATTGCGAGAATAAAGTCGTAGAAATTACGAGAATAAAGTCGTAGAAATTACGAGAATAAAGTCGTGGAAATTACGAGAATAAAGTCAAAACTATGAGAATAAGTGGAGTCCCTTATTCTAGTATTCCTACGACTTTATTCTTGTACATTTTGTATTTTTATTCATAGTATTAACATACAAAAACACCATTGTATTTTTCACATCCAGTGCCTCAGAAATCAATTTGATGTAATTTAATTATAACATCGGCCAAACAAAAATAGCTAAAGGGGCGGGGCTTCAAATGTAACAATTCTTTAGTGTATTTTAACCAAATTTTCTGTTCACTAAAACACCAAACTCCAGGAACACCAAAAACCACACTTTTTTTTTTTTTTTTTTTGCCTATACACCCAAACAACGGACAGCTGTTCCACCCTGGCATCTCTCGCCGTCTCACATTCCTATCACGTTATTCTGAAAAGACTCGCAAGTAATGAAGGTGATTCTTGTCCCTGAGGAAGACCTGGATGAGCTTTTGCTTTGTACAGTTACACAATAAAACTCGTATAAAACAATAATTTGTATATGAATTTGTAAAATATTTGTAATTGCAAAATGGTTAGGGTTAATTTTGTCAATCTGGCAACCCATGTGGTAAGGTTTGTGCTAAAAGCTGTAAAATCATTTGACCTGCATCTGATAAAGCTGTAAAAAACTTAGATTCAGATATGAACTTCTCAAATCATCACAATGACGAAGGGGTTAGGGAGAAATGAGTTCAATCTGGCAACTCCCGTTGTATGTATTTTGGATAAAGCAGTAATTTTCTTTCGGCTGCTCCTCTTAGGGGTCTCCACAGCGGATCATCCGTCTCCATACCCCCCTGTCCTCTACATCTGCCTCTTTCAACCAAACTACCAGCATGTCTTCCCTCACAACATCCATAAACCTCCTCCTTGTTCTTCCTCTTATCCTCCTTCCTGGCGGCTCCATCCTCAGCATTTTCCTACTGATATACCCCATGTCCCTCCTCTGCACATGTCCAAACCATCTCAATCTCACCTCCCTCACCTTGTCTCCAAAACGTCCTACATGCGCTGTCCCTCTAATAAACTCATTTCTAATCCTGTCCATCGTCGTTACTCCCAACGAACATCTCAACATCTTCAGACAACTCAAAACACAATACAAACACCCCATTTTCTCTTAAGAGGTATTTAACTTAAATGTAAAAACTTTACTGCAAAAGGGAATAAATTAATGTCTAAAACGATTTAAATATGCAATTGATGGAGTACAATTTATGAAAAGCCCGACTCCAAAACAGATGGCAATTTAATTAAACGTAGGGGACGAACCAGTGATGCGTTTACTGAAGACGTCACTCGGACATGTAACATGTAACTAGCTTTCAGGCAGTTATGAGTTAATCAACACTGCTTTTTCTAAAAATGTACGATCAACAAGATGCCAAATCAAATACAAACAAAAGCTCAGTTGGAAAGCAGGTTTCCACACTGTATTTTTTTTCAAAGTGACAGAATACACTTGTTCTTAGAAATAGCCATGTTTTCATCCAAGTTTTATAAACACTACATTGACCGAAGGTTTGTGGACACCTGGGCATAGGATATAAGTTTCTTTTTGAACATCTCATTCCACATTTAGTCCCTGTTTGCTGTTATTATAAGCTTTGCTCTTCTGTGAAGATGTTCGACTAGATTTTTTGGATAATTATTCATGTTTAAAGCAAGAGATTTTCATGGAGCGGGCTTTGTGCACAGGGGCATTGTCATGCTAGAACAGGTTTCTCTTATTTCAAGTTAAGCCAACATTTCACGCTACAGCATCCAAAGACGTCTTTCAGGTTTGTGCTTACAGTTTGGAGAAGAACCACATATAACGTTGAGTGTCTTAATAGTTTGCCCATATTGCATGTCTCTTTTTCTTTTAAACCTCTTTAACTAATTAATTAATTAAACAAATATGCAAATGTATTTAAACATTCTTCTTGTTTACCACCATCTGCTCTATACTTTGCAGAATTTGTTCAGTGTAAATTGTGAAATTATTGAAAAAAATCTTCAATTAATGCACATTTTCTATTTTAAAAATGTAAATAAAAACGCGTATATCCACAGTTTTCCACATGTAAACAATTTTACACAATATTTTTGTAGTTTTTAGTTATTTATATACCAGACTGCTGAAATTCTCTTCTAGACCGAAGGGAGTCGCTGTTTGTCTGATAAATTTCCATTATCAACAGAATCAATAAATCATAGCAAAAAACGCTCTAAAACATACACAGACCCATAAAAAAAATCATAATTAATATGCTGTTGATTAAAAGTTTATTTAACTTTACCCGAACGACCGCTTTAATACTTGAACACAGTGTGAGCTGAAGAGTGATCCAATACCACCAATAAGCGGGCTGCATTCAAACTACCAGCCAATCAAATTCCGTGTCTGGAAAAGGAGGCGGGACTTGCTATAAGGCGCTTGTAGTCGGGAAGCTTGACACCTTAGGCCACGCCCCTTCTGTGGCGGACAAAATGGACGCGCGTGTGGAGGTTCGGCGGCACCGTGTCAAAATGTCGGTGTAGATTCGGACCGAGGCTTCGGCGTGTATACCTGAGAAAGGAATAAAGCCTGGATGCTACACATGACGCTGTTGTGCGATTTGGAAGCCCGGAGAAGCAGTTTGAAGGTGATAATCCTTATTAGAATCGGGTTAGCATGTTAGCACTGTTTTCGGTCACGCGATAACTTTGTGGCAAAATAAATTAGCTAGCTCGGTAGCCGTTAGCTAGCATCCGGTGTGTGAAATTAGTGTAAACAAATAACAAACGCAGCGAGCGTGATGCGTTTTCGTTTTTTTTGGCATCGACAGTCCATAGACCACGCCCCCTTATTGTAACCGCCATATAGGCCACGCCTCGTCCACACAGACCGCGCCCCTTTTTACTATGACTTCACAAAATGTCGCCACGTTTACTTTCACGTTGTTTGGCAGACGCATTTATGCAGGGTCTTGCTCAAGGGTCCGGCAGTGGTTGCTTGTTGGTAGCTTGGATTTGAACCTGACCTTTGGAACAAAGGACACGCCTCCTTTAGAGTAATCACCGGTAACAAAAGGCCACGCCCCTTTACTTTAGCTGTCACAAGGGCTACACCTACTTCACGACATATAAGTCCTGATCTTGCCTGTATGTTCATTCTGTACAGTAGAGACAGAGAAGCAGCAGATGGACGACTCGTCCCCCACAGAAGCCACCAAAAGATGGGGCTTCCGCAGAAGCACCATCGCTAGACGTGAATTCATCGAAGAAATCGGCAACCTGGACCTCGTTACGTTGACGCCGCGTCGGACCGCGCGCCAACCCAAGGGCAAAGCACGGGGTCGCGGACGCGCCAAACAGCCAAACGAAACCACACCAATTCCCCCCAAAAGGACACGAGCAGGCAGAGGAGCGATCCAGGTGAAGGACGTAGATCCTGAATCGGATGACATCGTAGCGGCGCCTCGTCAGCCGCACGAACCTCAGAAAGCCGCCTTCGAGGCATCGGATCAAGACAGCGACGAGTTTACTCTCCGAGAGCTACAAGAGCGAGCCCGGAGGCGACGGAAATCAGAGGAGATCCAACAAGAGAGCGCAAAACTGAACGACGAAGGGTCTCGCGAAAACGTGCAAGCAGATCAAGACATCTCTTCACTCGCCGACCAATCAGGGATAACCGGAGCTCGGAAATCAGCTCCGGGGGGTCGGCACGAGGGAAAGGTGGAACCGGAGGAGCGAAACGACGCAGGAGAATCTTCAAGCATCGACGAATACAGCGACCCTGAAGCCATCTACTGCATTTGTCAACAGAAGCACAATAACAGGCAAGTAGCATGTAGAAGCACGATTTTCTGTCCGAGTCTTTTCCTTTGTAGAACTTTGTAAATTCTGCCTTTTCTTCTCTTCACGAATCCTCCTTTCGTCTCGCAATTCCTGCTTTACACATTGACAATGAAATGGGCTCCGATCTATAGATCTATCTGGAAACAGTGGATAAAAACACAGAGGATTGTTTTAGTCACGGTTTCACAAACCAAGAGATCTTTTCATTCCTAGAAGAAGCGCCTGGTAGATGTACACTGCTCAAAAACACAAGCTACACACTCAGCAGCTTTTTTTAAGGTCAGGGGAAATTTGGGTTTCGATCAGGATGATGGAGAGCGTCGTCAAGGTAATTTGGTTTGTAAATGGAGGTTTGACTGATCTCTTTTTAAAGAGTGAGGTGGAGACTGTGTGTAACCAGCTGCCAGGTCAGAAGATAAAGGGTTCTTCTCTAACGTTCTTCTCTAACGTTGGGGAGACTATTACTGTAACTTCACTACCTTTCAAAGTCAAATCTTTTTACTCGCCTACGTTTTTAATTACAAGGATAAAAACGTAACTGGTCAATCACGCAGCGAGTCACCAATCAGAATCGAGCGCGAACTCGCCACAACACACGTGACCTCATTTAGGTGATTTATTTTGAAGAATGTTTTAGGTCGTAATAAATTATAGTACTTTGGAAACTTCAGAACATTTGAAGGCAAAAACGTTTGTACTTTTACTCAAGTGAAAGTTTAAAGGGACACTTTTACTGGAGTCACATTTTACTGGATCTACTTTCTCTCTACTACATGCTTGTGTACTTCGTCCACCACTGATTTATAATCTCTCCTTTTTATTTCGGTTCACATTTTTTGCTGCATAACAATCAAATGTGTGTATATATAATGTTTAGGCGTCTCTGATTTATAGTTTACTGTAGAACCACCACTTGTTAAAGTGTTCTGAATTAAGGTAATATTAATTACCTCAGAGTGACCAGCGAAAGATCTGTATTACAGAATCATACCACCAACCAACTTCCAAAATTAACCGTCTCATAATCAACCCATACCTCATTAACATCTTCATCACTAACCTCCTCCTCACTAACCTTCTAATCACCAACCTCTTCCTCAGTAACCTTCTAATTACCAACATTTACCTCATTAACCTCTGCTATATTACTAACCTCTTCCTCACTAACCTTCTAATCACCAACCTCTTACTCACTAACCTTCTAATCACCAACCTCTTACTCACTAACCTTCTAATCACCAACCTCCTCCTCATTAACCTTCTAATCACCAATCTTTACCTTATTAACCTCCGCCTCATCACCAACCTCTTCCTTACTAACCTTCTAATCACCAACCTCCTCCTCATTAACCTCCTCACCAATATCTACCTCATTAACCTCCGCCTCATCACCAACCTCTTCCTTACTAACCTTCTAATCACCAACCTCCTCCTCATTAACCTCCTCAACATTTACCTCATTAACCTCCACCTCATCACCAACCTCCTCCTCATTAACCTCCTCAACATTTACCTCATTAGCCTCCGCCTCATCACCAACCTCTTCCTTACTAACCTTCTAATCACCAACCTCCTCCTCATTAACCTCCTTAACATTTACCTCATTAACCTCCACCTCATCACCAACCTCCTCCTCATTAACCTCCTCAACGTTTACCTCATTAGCCTCCGCCTCATCACCAACCTCTTCCTTACTAACCTTCTAATCACCAACCTCCTCCTCATTAACCTCCTCACCAATATTTACCTCATTAACCTCTGCCTCATCACCAACCTCTTCCTTACTAACCTTCTAATCACCAACCTCCTCCTCATTAACCTCCTCACCAATATTTACCTCATTAACCTCTGCCTCATCACCAACCTCTTCCTTACTAACCTTCTAATCACCAACCTCCTCCTCATTACCCTCCTCAACATTTACCTCATTAACCTCCACCTCATCATTAACCTCCTCAACATTTACCTCATTAGCCTCCGCCTCATCACCAACCTCTTCCTTACTAACCTTCTAATCACCAACCTCCTCCTCATTAACCTCCTCAACGTTTACCTCATTAGCCTCCGCCTCATCACCAACCTCTTCCTTACTAACCTTCTAATCACCAACCTCCTCCTCATTAACCTCCTCACCAATATTTACCTCATTAACCTCCGCCTCATCACCAACCTCTTCCTTACTAACCTTCTAATCACCAACCTCCTCCTCATTAACCTCCTCAACATTTACCTCATTAACCTTCTAATCACCAACCTCTTCCTTACTAACCTTCTAATCACCAATATCCTCCTTATTAACCTCCTCAACATTTACCTCATTAACCTTCTAATCACCAACCTCTTCCTTACTAACCTTCTAATCACCAATATCCTTCTTATTAACCTCCTCAACATTTACCTCATTAACCTCCACCTCATCACCAACCTCCTCAACATTTACCTCATTAACCTTCTAATCACCAACCTCTTCCTTACTAACCTTCTAATCACCAATATCCTCCTTATTAACCTCCTCAACATTTACCTCATTAACCTTCTAATCACCAACCTCTTCCTTACTAACCTTCTAATCACCAATATCCTTCTTATTAACCTCCTCAACATTTACCTCATTAACCTCCACCTCATCACCAACCTCCTCAACATTTACCTCATTAACCTTCTAATCACCAACCTCTTCCTCATTAACCTTCTAATCATCAACCTTTACCTCATTAACCTTCTAATCACCAACCTTTACCTCATTTACATCTTCCTCATCACCAACCTCTTCCTCGTTAACCTCCTCACCAACCTCTTCCTCACTAACTTTCTAATCACCAACCTTTACTTCATTAACCTCCTTCCCATCACCCACCTCCTCCTCATTAACCTCCTCACCAACATTTACCTCATTAACATCTTCCTTATCATTAACCACCTCCTCATTAACTTCCTTATCACAACCTTTACCTCATAACATCTTCCTCATCACCAACATCCCCATTAACCTTCTCATTACTAACCTTTACGTCATTAATCTTCTTCTCATTAATGTTCTGATCACTAACCTTTACCTTATCAACCTCATAAATTGCTCTACCTGTAATGTACACAGTGGTATCCTTTTAAAATATTCTACTGATACATGTTTATAACTAAGAGCTCATTAACATCTTCCTCATCACCAACCGTTTCCACATTATCCTTCTCATTATCTAACTTTTCTTCATTGACCTTCTCATTAACCTCCACGTTGCCAGCCATAAACTCATTAACTTCCTTCTCAAAAAAACGTCTTCTCATTAACCCCCTTCTCACTAAAATCCTTATTACCAGAGTCCAAATTTACACCAACTTTGATTTTATCTGTAGATCATTCCAGGTTAGTTGTCAGTAGATTAGTATTCAGCAACGCTCAGTGTTTTTGCATCAGATATTTATATTTGTAATTTCTAAAACCGTTGACGTGTACTCTTATTAAACACGTGTTTAACACTCCTCAAAACGCCGATCTTCTTCCGCCAGGTTCATGATCCGCTGTGACCGGTGTCACGAGTGGTTCCACGGTGACTGTGTAGGCATCAGTCAGTCTCGTGGTTGTCTCCTGGAGAAGAACGGAGAGGATTACATCTGTCCGTCCTGCTCTCCTTGCCAAAGTCCCATCGGGTTCCCGAATCAGCAGCAGCAGCCGGTGCTTTGTAAAGTTCTGAGCTCCTCGTCCGAGAGCCTGCTCACCTCCTCGGCCGGAGAAGAACGACCCAACGAGGACGACGGTGTTAAAGGGAAGATCAGGAAGTCGAGCTCTCGCGGCACAAAGACGAGAATCAAGATCTTCCGACCGGTAACAAGCGACCGTCCTTCTTGATCTGTTATTTATTGTCCTTCAAAATGTTCCGTCAGATCTCAGGAGGATTTAAATCTTCTAATAAGCGATCTTCTAAAATGTTTTATTCTCCTGCTGTTTTTGAGCCGGTTTTATGGTCCTGTGATCTGAGTTCTGAGTGTTATCTCAGGTGGAGACACTCGAAGCCACTTCCAAACTTGAAGAGCGAGCCGTAGCGAGGGAACAGGATGCGACAGAAGAGACGGTGAAAGACCAGGAGGACCTGGTGGAGAAGGAGAAGGCCACTGCTCCTCAGTGTATCGGTCCGGGCTGTAGTAACGATGCTCTGCCCGAATCGGTGTACTGCGGCCATCAGTGCATCATCCGGCACGCTGCTGTTGCCATGCACGGCCTCTCAGAGCCCAAAGCTCAACCTGAGATTAAAAACAAACCTGCGATTAAACCCACGCTTAAGGTAAATTCACACTGACGCCCCTTTATATACACCTGCAATGTACACAGTGTCTCTTTTACAAATATTAATACAAAAATATTTTTTTCCGGTACGGAGCGAGTATCCACAGTGACACTGTGCTAACTCTAGTCTCTCTCTTTTTTTTTTTTTTATAGCCCTGGAATAATTGTGTATGTTTTAAATTTAATAATAATAATAATAATAAGCTGTTTTCATATATGATTTTTCTTTTCTTTTTTTTTTCTTTCAGATACAAAATCTGGGAAAGCTCTTCAAGAAGAAACCTTCAGAGAAGCCTGATGAGGACGGCAGAAGTAAGGAGATGGGATCTGCCCCTGCTGCCTCTTTCACCCCTGACCCTGTTCACAAAGCAATGGGGGAGCAGCAACCTGCAGCAATCGCTTCATCACTGTTTTACAAAGCCAGTATGTATCACACAGGGGGTGTACAGCATTACACAGGCAATTCTCTCTCTCTCACACACACACACACACACACACACACACACACACAAAAGCTGAGCTGGTTTCCTCCGCACATGTGCACTGCAGCACACTACGATATTCCTAAAAGGTAAGTAAACTCAATGTTGGGGTGAGTATTCTAAACCTCAAACAAACCAATAAAGATTAATCACAACCCAATGGACAACCAGGTGTAATTGTAGTGCAGGAGAAAATGTTCTTTTTTTTTTTTTTTTTTTTTACCCAGATGTCCCTGTACATCTTGCTGCCCTAGCGTGCAATTAAGTATATTAATGGTTCGATGTATAGTTTAGGTGTCTAAAGAATGAAAACAAGACCCTCTGTTCTAAAATAATCCAACTGCACTTTCTTTCCTTCAATCTATATTAAAAACACTGCTTCTCCAATCATCCAAACACACAACGATATTCGCTTGCTTTATATGACATTTTATTACATTTGTTTTTTTTTTTTTTTACCATTACAAGCCCTTAAGGCCCGTCTCCATATTTACACCATCACGTCGAAATGTTTCAAGCCGATGGCAAAGAAAGCTCTTTAGGCAAGATAAATGAAGCAATAATGTTTAACGCCTGTCCCATATCTATAGGACATTTCAAAATGGACGATGTAGAAAAAGCATTCAAATTATTTCTCGTTTAAAAAAAATCTTAGCAGGAAACTGATTTTCAGGCCTTTTCCAACCTTCACCTGTATTTCGTATAGGAAATCGGAATGCTTTTAAAAATATGCACAAATTAAGTGCCTCTGTGAATGATTGACAGGTAAGTAGAGTTAAATTCTCCAGCATTACTTTGTCCCCTTAAAAGCCCCGCCTCCTTCACCCAGTTTCTCACTAGTAAAACGCAGACCAAGAGAGACGTTTTCATCTCCTGTGGAACCATTTCATAGTGTTCTACAAGATGCACGATATACGTAAATATCCACACACTAGAGAGCATCATGACGCCATGTGTAGCCTGGGATACACAATGAGTTCAAAATACTTTATTGATCCCATTGGAAAATTGTTGGCTCACAGTTGCTCACAATAAAGTTAGAGCAGACCTGGGCATTCCTGTCCGGCCCGCGGTATGTCAGTCATAAACACAAATGAACAAGTATTTATGCTGTGCATGCAATACAACTGTGTTGCTTTTACTTTGATGATACTTTGACAATGGGAGAAAATTAATATTGAGCAGAATTAATTTCAAGTTATCATTGGTTAACCCTCCAACACAGTTCAGATTTTTCATGTGGCCCACTATAGAAATTAATTGCCCAGCCCTGACTTAGAGTGAAAAGAAATTGTAATATGTATAACTTAATACAAGGTGCTATCAAAGTTCTAAGAGTAGCTCTGTTTACAAGAATCCATCTATCTACGTTTACACGCCATCACCTTCAAAACAGTCCCCTCGCACAGCAACGCAGCGCTCCTGCCACGTGTCAACCACTTCCTGTGATTCATGCTAGATCCTCCACAATGGTGTCAAAACGGCGAGCTTTGAGCCGGTCGGTGCTCCCTGTGACTGTGCCTGTTACAAAACAAGCCTCTACAATAAGTCAGAATACTATGATAATTAGACAAGTTAGTGAACATGTAATTATTGTTGTTATTATTGCACTGAAATTATTGCTTATAATTGCCCAAGAAAATGTGGCATGAACTTATACATACAATATTTATATAACGAACAATATATATAGATCAGCTATATCTATAAATTGCACACTTTTTTTATGGAAATTAAATAGGGAATGTCCATCACCCACATTAAAACAAACTAAACACAGATACTATGAAAGTGTTTGTCGTTTGCACGGTTTCTGTTCTTTGAATCGTTCTATACACTCCTGCAAACCTCTTTGTCCTTCATGGTAGAGCTCCAGTTTAGCCTTAAATGGGTTGTCCATCATGTCGCTTCTTGCATTTCCCGTTTGCTAGGTTTGCTTTTTCCACACTCTTACTTTTGATTTTCATCTATTTTTCCGGGCGTACGCTGTGAGGAGTACAGACGAGCAGCATGCTCACTGCATTAGGGATATAATTTCTCACATTCCACCAAAGGTATAGGGAGTTGGAATGATTGGCATCCCCATGAGGTTGATGCTAAACGTGCTCTGATTCAGACAAACTAGCTTTGGCGTACAATCGCTAAATTGTGCTGCGCTCGAAAAAGGTCACACTTTCGCAACCTTGTGGTTCAAAGAATTGTTGATACTTCAAGAATGCAGAATGTGTAGCTACTATTCAGATCTTTTTATTTTGGTAATAGTTTGGTTTAGCTGTTTGACTGATACTTGATACCAAGTGCCAATACCAATGTGACCAAAGTGTGGTGGATGTTTCCAGATACTAGCCAAACGAATCCACACACACACACACACACACACACACCTGAGAAACACCCAGTCAAAAGAAGGTGCCACACATGCTGGTTATAAAACAGTCAATTCACCTTCTGATTATTACAGTGCAGTTCCATGCATTTATTCATGCATAGGGATCATTCAGAAAAGGCGGTCTACCTCCTAGCATGCTTCTGTCAGAAAACCATCACGCAAGGTCAGGGCTGAGGTGGCAACTCACGCTGCTGACCCACCATACACATTTATGAAATCTTCAGGGTCTTTCCTAATGGGAAAAACTTGATCTTTTTGTGAAACCATGTACAATTCCTTATCCGTGTAAAAATCTGTCTTTGGAGGAACGGAGTGAAACTAGGGCGGTATGAATAACTGTGAAGGACCCCCCAAGGATGGATGCTCTCACCTCTCTTCTTTCCGAAGAGCTGAGCTTTCAGGTGTACGAGGTGGTATCAAAAAAGTTTTAAGAATAACTGTTTACTAGAAAGTACTTGATTTACGTTTCCAACTACCTTCAAAATAGTCCCCTTACACAGCAATACCACCCTCCACCCCCGATCCTGCCCCTTCTGGAATGTGTCCTGGAAGTTTTCTTTTCAAGGCTCATCATCTTCGGGAGAAGGTTGAAGTCCTTTGGAGCCAAACCTGGCGAGTAGGGTGGGTGCGGAAGTGAGAGAATTCCATCAAGAATCTCGTATATGTGAGAAGAGCTCTGTGACGGTTTGTGCACGTGGTCAGAATCGCACCCAGTTTGGTACACTTACTTATGAAGGTCGTTGCTCCTTGTGACTGTGCGTGCAGGATTGTGCCGCCATCTGTTGGTGTGCTACAAAACTGCTCTCGAAACTTTTTGATACCACCTCGTATGTCAAAGGTTGCGAGGGATCCTGCAGCACACAAAAAACGAGCAGAGGAAATCAGTGGAGAAACACCAGTGAAGAATCATGCAGTGAAGGAAAACTAGATGCTCCTTGGGAGTCTGTGACGGGGGCAGATAGAAACATTTGGTGTATATATATTCAGTACATTCATGATGCAAGGGGTCAAAATATTTTACAACTGAAACTGTTTATAGGAAATAACACAGGAAGTCTGCAAAGGTCAAAACGAATACAAGGGTACTGCTATAAAACCCCAGAACAGATTGAAAACTTCTATACATTACATACATGCATACATACATGAGATGTGCCTCAGCATTAAGGTTTGATGATAAACTGGTGCGGCAGCGACAAATTAAAACAGAGAAAATTCTTACCTTCTGTGGACACCCATAATGTGGTTCTTCTCCAAACTGTTGCTACAAAGTTCGAAGCACACAATCGCATATGTACGCATGAAGGATTCCCAATTATTCTGACTTAACACCTTCAAACACATTTCCATCCTGATAATACTCCTGTACACAAAGCGAGCTCCAGGAAGACATGGTGGTTGGAGTGGAAGAACCTCAATGTCCTGCACTGAGCCTTGACCTCCCTCCTCAACCCATATGGGAGGAACCGGAACAGGAGCATCCTCACATGCTCCAACATCAAAGTCTAATTTCACTAATGCTCTTGGAAAGCCTTCCCTGAAGAGTGGAGCTTATTATAAGAAGAAAGAGGAGCATAAATCTGGAGTGAGATGTTAAACAAATTTGTATTGGTCAGGGGTCTACAAACGTTTGTAGTGGTATACTTATATACGCACATGTATAAAGTTGGATTAGATCATTGTACATAGATTGAAGGTAAAGCCAATGAAGAGAGACATTGCAGTTGTTCTCAGAGCTGCTTAATGTGATGACTATTACTTACTACATAACTGACCTATAAGCGAGCGAAGCTACAGAAGTGAGATGTACGCGATTAGACGTTGATGGCAGAAAATAACATTACGACTAAATGTGAAGTAATTGGGTGCAGTCATTAATTTGAACACAAGCACAAATCAATTGAGGAATTTTTTTTTACACACTACAGCTGATTACAATTGACTCTATACACGGCTCATCATTTAAATCAACATTTCGATTCAATCTTATGGCTGAATTTTCTGTAAAACCAAAATATTAGTAGGGTGGCGAAATTTCAGGAATTTTCAAGACTGGAAACTTTTCATGGGAATTAACCGGGGTGAATTTGCAGGTGAGACCATAACAAGGAACTTTAATGTAGTAAAAATAAAAGAAATCGTAATAAATAATCTCGGATTTACCAATTTCCATCTGCCAAATTTATCAATTTCAGTTGAATTTCTACCTGCACATTCATCAATCACATGCACACTTCCTGCCAGGCTTATGAGGCCACGCCCCCTACAGCTTATACAGATATACTTTAACAAAAAAACAATTTCGCGGTTTCAACAAAGGTGATAAGGCCAATACCAATGTGGGGGGGTTTCTGGGCCAAAAGCACCACATGAAGCCCACCAGGTGGCTCCAGGAGACATTGAAACCTTCATAATCCTTTTTTCATGATCTTTCAGAAAACATTAGGTTTATTTTCAGTGTAAATGGAGCGTATCGTCTCGGAGATCTTTCGTAGCCAGAAATGCACAATTTAGTACAATTTTGTAACAGATGAAACTTATCAACACACGATTGTTCAAACTCAATTAACATTTGGGATTGAGTGGAAAATGAATAACTGTCAATCATGTCTATGTATTCAGTCCCTGCAGTAAACTAATGCAAGATGATCTTGTGGGTCCAAGCACCTCTTCCAAAACCAGCCTTGCTTCACCTCTACCCCAAGACCCCTCTCCATTTCCATGTTCATGATGATGGCCTCTTGCTTTAGACCTTTTTTAATTACATCTCCACAGCACCACACACTCAAGAGTGTATTATTTGACTTACTATGTGACTTACATATGACTTACTACTTAGTTTACATCACTAAACCAGCACCCCATGGAACACCAGAACCTTCTCTACATTTAGAGGATGTCGCAGTTCTTTCATACCTTTGTTCCCCCTACTCCTCCTTCTCAAATATCACCTATTTGCAAGTTTTTCAGCACACACACACACACACACACACACACACACACACACACACACACACACACACACACAGCAGCCTGCGATCAGTCCAACCCTGAAATATGGTCTTTTCACAAGCTTTCATTAAAATACAGTAGTCATTTAGGCTTTCATGTTCTCCAGACTTCTTTAGAGCTCTAGGTCTTTGCAGATGAAGATTCATTATAAAAAAAAACAGACACACACACACACAGCTTGACTTTGACTTTTTTTCCCCCATCTTGCTTGGATATCAGCATGGTGGCTTTATGTAAATCTCAAACACTTCTAGGTTGCAGGTTCGACAAAGAGCTTTGTGGTCAGATGACCTTCATGATGGCTTTGATGTAAATGCAACATCATTACCGTACCTCTCAGGGAACTGGTAGCTCAGAGGTTATAAAGTTGGACTTCTGATCATGAGTTCAAATTCGAAAACTGACAAGCTACCAGTGCTGGGCCCCTGACCCTCAGGTGCTCCGGGGTATAAATAAGAACCATTTCCATCGATTACTTTGTTAAAGAGGAATTGTTTTGCTCTAAATATCAGTTTGAAACAAGATCCTACACGGTGTGAGGAAACGACTTTCCACAACACAAACGCACACTAATTATTTCTTCATTAGTTATTGCAGTTTTGTGTAGCAGGCTTTTAAATCTGGAATCGTCAAGTTACTACTCGTCTTCTCGAGATGCCTAAAACCTTGGACAGCTCAGTTTTCCACAGTCATGTTCACATGTACACAAACCTTTTCAATAACGCAAAGATACATAAAACGACTCGCACACGGCACAAGGTCGGACATTTTCCGAAACGCGGTAGCAGATAGATCTGGTTTCAGATATCTCAGATCCTCCATCCCTCCACTCACCACCATTCACACTACCACACAAACGTGACGTTTCTAATACGTCGCTTTCAAAACGGCGTGCGCCAAAAACATGCTTCATGCTAAAGAAAACCGAGCAAAAGAAACACGGCTCAAAAATGATCCATGATATCGAAAGGCCATTTTATGTTCACGTTTAAACCCGACACTCATGGGATGCCAGTTTATTAGGTACACCTACTTCCTACTCTGTCGCTCTCAACAGCACAGTGGATTGAATGGATTCGCTCTGGATTTTTCTGGAACTCAGCGTCCAGCTGAACGGTTTAAGAGTGGCGCACAAACGTCACCGATTACCCACTGGGTTGAACTCCAAGATCATCTGATGACTTCCTGGAGAAAGCAGGAAAAAACGTGGAATTCTGGAGGCGTTCGACTGGGAAATGGCAAAGGATTGCTGCTCGTCCAGGCAAAGGCTGGAATCAGCCAAACACATTTTTTGTATTTATTTATTCAAAGCGTACACTAGAGAAATGCTTCCAATGTCACCCTGAAACGTTTACCCCTGTCAATATATGTTTTAACACCCAGACGTGTCTGTTAAACACATGTAAATCTGCAGGTCATTATTTCTTTTCAGCAAGTTCTCCATGCGCTGTTTATTCCGTCAGGGCGTCGTGTTTATCACAGGGCTCCAAAACCAGCTTCTGGAGTCCATATTATAGCAGCTCCTGCCACACCAAGTGCAACTCCAGAGCTGATTCTGAGTACCACCAGTTCTGTAGCTCACTACTCCCCTCTAGTGGTGGTTATTTCTTATTTCTGGTTTGACCTTTTTGGATTTTTATTGAATATTTGTTCCAATACATTTTTATGAAAACTATGGAACATGAGACATCAATGATATTTTGTTTCACTTGGATGTTTAGTTACTTATCATATTTGTAATCAGTGGTTAAGGCTTTAGACTTGGGAACAGAAGGTCATGAGGTCAAATCTCACTGTTGGGCCCATGAGCAAGTCTCCTAACCCTCAATTGCTCCATTGTAAAACTGTAATCGACTTCTAACTAATAATTGTAAGCCTCTCTGGATAAGAGCATCTGTTAAATGCTGTCAATGTCCACTTTATAAACAACCCTTCACAATTTCCTTTTGGACAGGGTAGAACCTTCTAGAAAGCCCTTCAATATCTAAGGAATGTTCAGGAAAACAGGAACAGGATTTAAAGTCAGGTTTAATGAAGAGTTTGGATTCGTTACTGCTGTTCGTTTAAGGAACAATTGCATGTTGGTTTTGTAGTGAAGGTACAGCTGTTGCTGATTGTTGAGCCTGAAGCTGCTGTTGAAATTCACTGATTTGGAATCAATTTTCTTTTTCTTGCAGTACAGATCTTGTGCAAATTTAACCATTGGGATATTTTGAATATATTTATTTTGACATCATTTATTAGGAAAACTATTTGTTTCTACCACATCAGATTTTAGATTTAGTTTAGTTCAAAGTATTAGATATTTGAGAACAATGACAATCTTTTGCGACACGTTACAGTTTGATGCTAACGAACATGTTCTCCAGACTTCAGGAGAGCTCTAGGCCATGCAAACTGATGAAGAATCATTTCAGAACAAACACACGGCTTGACATCGGATCCCATACTTGTTTTATTTATGTTTTTCATGGTGGCCTTGTGTAAATCCCAAACACTTTTAGCTCCCATGTCAATGCTGACAATCACAATAGCTTTAAGATACTGGTAACATCATCACAGCGCCTCCAAGGGAAGTGGTAGCGCAACGGTTATAAAGTTGGACTTCTGATCATGAGTCTGATCAAATCTGAAAAATGCCAAGCAACCAGTGCTGGGCCCTTGAGCAAGGCCCTTAACCCTCAACTACTCCATTGTACAGATACGAATTGTAAGTCAGTCTGGATACGGGCATCTGCAAAAATGGTATAAATGTTCGGCACTACACTAATCTAGCTGAATTTTCTAAAAGCATTTAAAAACATGTCCACGTCATTTTTTTTGACACACCGAAACGTCCACACTGCGATGTGAAAACGCCGTTTTATTGAATTTAATTTATCCGTTTTTGGAGAGCACTTTCAAAATGCGACGTTTTCCTTGGCTGAAAACCCGGTGTGGACAGAAGGTAAAAAGGGAGAGAAAAATTTTCAAATGAAAAATGTTTTCATGTGGCCGAAGTCTCCTCAACAATGACTTTGTTAACGAGGAATGATCTCGTTTGAAATGAGATCTAAACCACGTTGTGAGATTTTTGTTGACTCCTGTTTGATGCTACACTGTGTGAAGAAACAACTTTTCCCAAAGCACAAACCTAAAATGACTTCATGAGTTATTACTGTTTGGTGTAGCAGACTTTTAAATCTGAAATGGTCAAAGTATTGTTTAAGATTCTTAAAATCACTGGTCATGTTTGAAAAACGTTTTCAATAATGAAAAATGCATCTAACGAGCATGAACAGATTGTACAGGCTGCACAAGGCATTCTGATCCTAACGAACTTGAGAAACCGTCATCCTAGCATATGAACATTTCATTTGTTTTTCCAATAATTTTTTACATACTGTAATGAAAAAAAACATAAATTACGATTATATTAACGATTATACCTCCAGTTATCAGCTCATGATTGCTGTTCTGATTAATTTTTTCTATGCCTTTTAAATCGAACCATCAATTAAATATTTTTTTATTGTTAAACCCGTAATTATACACTAATTATACACTAGTTATTATTATTACACACTCATCTTGTAGGTGACACAAGAACTCATCATGTGTTAATCGTCCTCTAATCTTCACCGGGGGTTCGTTTCCTGACCTCAGAGTTACACACTTTTTTGTTTCTCGAAGTATTAATGATAAAAGAAAAAACTATTCCAAATTCCATTAATTTGACATTCAATTATAAATCGACTTTTGTTTCTATACAGATTTTAGAGGTCTGATTATCGCCAATGTTGGTAGACAAGCCAACCGTAGACTTTGTTGTCAAGTGGTCCGATCAGATGTTCCAATGCTGATGTAGATCAGATTGACTCCTTAAATGATAAAGGCTGTGATTTAATCATTTCATCTCTGTAGTTTGCGCTTTAATTACTCTCTGAAACACGGATCCAGGAATCATTTGTTTTTTTTATTCACGTTAATGGGATTTGGCAGACGCCATAAAGTGCTTTTGAAGTCTCCATCGAATCCATTCTGATGCTGGTTCATTAGGACACACACTTGGAATACTATCACTGTAAAACTTTGTTAGTAGAGACGAGAGATAGACAGTGAGGCTTTTGAATTGAAGAGGCTGAAGAGTTTGTTGGAAGACTCCAGAACAGTCTTGAAGTTTGTCTCCATGGTGAAACCAGATGAGTAGATGATGGAGGGGGTGTGGTGCAGTGCTGGGTGAGATAAGAACTTTGGGGAGAGGAGTGCTGGTCTATTTTAGGCTTTGTTGGCAAGCACGAGCGTGGAGAACATTAGAAGGTACAAAACTATAAGATACAATATATGGCTAATAGTATTGGGACAAGCCATGTGTGGTTCTTTTTCAACCTGTTACCACAAAGTTGGAGACACAATTGTATCAGACATCTTTGGATGCTGCGCTTCGATTGAACTAGGAGACCCAAACCTGTTCCAGCATGACACCACTCCTGTGCATGAATGTGAACACTGACTGCACCCCAGGCCTTTACATCTCACCTACATCACTACCTGACTTTACTAACACACATCCCTGTTTCTTTCAAATAAATATATACAAGTACTGATAACAGGTTTTGTAAAAAAAAAAAAAAATTATGCTGTAAATTACAGACATCGGTCAACATGAGTAAGAGTCAGTTTTGTTTTCAGTAACAGAATGTAGGCTAATCAGGGCAAGGTCTGGATATTTGGAGGCCCCCTGTCTCTTTCTCTCCACCTTTCAGAATAAAAATAATAATAATAATTATAAAAAAAAAAAATTATATATATATATATATATATATATATATATATATATATATATATATATATATATATATATATATATATATATATATACTGACTCTTACTCATGTTGACCGATGTCTGTAATTTACAGCATTTAAAAGACAGGAAATTTTAATTATCTCATTAATACATTTGAGCAGTTTATGAGCAGGAGGTTCGAATCCAGCACCTTAACCACTAAGAACTACTTTCCAATAAGAGTCAGTCAACATTAATCCCAGGCAAATAGATCTGTTTTGAAAATGTTTTTCATATTTGTATATCTCGTATATGATTGTACAGTGTATGTCTATAAACTGCATCAGGCTCTTGGTTCTAAACATCTGGACACATATTAAATGCTGAACACAAACACAGACATGCACATTGTATAACTGACCTGTATAAAGTGTGTATTATCTTGTCAAATGTGGTCATTTTTTTATTTTGTGTGCAGGTAGTTTTAAATAAATGATCAGTTAATATACATTACAGCTTAAATGTTTCCGGAAAGTGACCCCCCCACAACCTCGTGCAGGTTGAAGTGTCATAATTTATCATACCGTTTGCTCTGTTTTAGCCTCAACTAAACCCGAAAAGGAGGCTGAAGAAAGCGAGCCAGATAAAACACCAGTCACTACTCAGCCCGAGTCTCCGGATCCGTCTGCTCCATCAGAGGCCCCTGCTGCCAAAAAAAACGCTGAGAAACCAGCCTCCTCATCTCCACCACTCAAAAGACCTGCCTCTAATCCCCTCCCGAGCCGAGCCAAGAAAACCATGCCGGGTTCTCCACGTTTATCTGCAACTCGCCAGCTCCTGAACGAGGCTTCGCAATGCCAGTCTCAAGAGGCTTCTAGCAAACCCCAGAGCTCAAACCCCACCCCAGAGGTTCGAGTCCTGCCCGTCACTCCTGCTCCTGTTCCTCCACCCAGACCTCTCCAAGCTCATCCGAACATGCAGATGAGACAGAACATCAGGCGCTCTCTCGCCGACACCTTGCTGAAAAGGTCAGAGGATTTACCTGTAGATAAGAAACCTGATTTGTCAATACATGGAATGAGTAGATTGATATCTGACCGTTTTGTTTATTATCAGGGTGAGCGCCAGTGACGATTTGGAGATCCCTGAGAGCGAAGTTGAAAAATTGGCTGTGAACATTGAGAGAGAGATGTTCAACATGTATTATACTACTGACAACAAGTACAAGACCAAATACAGATCTCTGATCTTGAGCTTGAAAGACCCCAAGAACAAGGTGTGTTTAATGACATGCTCAACAATCCACAATCATTTAGCAAAATCATATAAACAAATAATCAACCAAGATGTTTGCTTCTACTGTTTGGTATTATTCTGCTCCAGACTGTGCATTTTTGAAAAAGTGTGTGTGTGTGTGTGTGTGTGTGTGTGTGTCCTATTTCAGTTTTTATAAATATAAAATAAAAAACACGTTTTTAAAAACAGCATTTTCTTCTAAAAATCTTTTTTTTTTTTTAAAAAGTCGCTCGTCAACGTCCGAAAACGCTCACGTGTAAAATCAATATTTCGGATGTTAAATACGGTCCTAAAAATCTTCAGGGAAGTCTGCAGATTTGAGTGTGAAATTTTAAAATGAAACGTGTAGATACCCTGTGTAGATCATTTGGAAGTTTGATGGCTCTATTTAAATGTGTGTATGTATGTATGGAATATATATATAATATTAGCTTTTTTCTCCAGGTTCTTTTCTATGAAGTTGTAAAAGGACACATCACGCCATTTAAACTGACCCGTCTGAGCGATCAAGAGCTCCTGTCTGTTCAGGTACCACCAGTTCTGTTGGCGTCGTTGTAAATATGTCCAGCGTTTAAATACACAACAGCCAGATAGTATCCTTCTCTTTCTTTCTAGGAAAATACAGACAATCCTGTGGCTCAAAAGGAACACTCATCTCCTGTGTGTGCAGACGTGGAGCAGCCTGTATCTGTGTCCAAGAACATAGCAGTCAAACCCGATAGCATGGCCACATCGTCAATAGTGAGTTGTCAGAAATTTTGTTTCACAAATATTTTTCCTTTGGCCAGCCTTGATTGTGATCAACTGAAAGCTCAGGTGTGAATGCAGACTATTGAACATACAGGTAGTTTACGATCAGTTGAATCAGCAACATTAATTTCAGTTACAGGACTTTACATAGCGTTATTTACCTCTACATCAGGCAGTAAAATCCTGTAAAAATCCTGTTTGCACACAATCAACGTCAATACTACCCAGCATTCCTGCCACTTCTGGAACGTGTCCTGGAAGTCTTCTTTTCCAAGCTTGTCAAACACATTCTGCGATTTGCGCCTGAATCTCCCCAACGGTGTCAAAACAGTGACCTTCCAGCTGGATTTTCATCTTCGGGAAGACGGAGAAGTCGCTGGGTTACAGAGTGCTCCAATTTGCTGTCTTGATGAAATCTGTACCATCCGTCTGTGATGGTAACGTGGCCAGACTAGCACCAGTCGCACAGCTCCCGATGTACACAGGAAGATGTCTCTTGGCACACTGACTTGTAAATGTCGGTGCTCCCTGTGACTGTGCATAAGCCTTGTGCTGCCATCTGTTGGTGTGCTACAAAAACTGGTCTGGAAAATTTCTTAACAGCACCTCATATTCAATTGACAAATAAAATTCACGTAAATAAATTCAAAAGAAATATTCAGAGCTGACTGACTGACTGCAAAATGCAATTGGTAATCCTTCATCTTTCCTTTCAAAATATAGTGGAGTAAATAGTACATCTAGTGAATCGCAAATGTAGTTGAGTGTTGAATGTAGCCATAAAATTGCTTATAATCA
Organism: Silurus lanzhouensis; assembly: GCA_039877035.1. NCBI lineage: Eukaryota > Metazoa > Chordata > Actinopteri > Siluriformes > Siluridae > Silurus > Silurus lanzhouensis. The sequence continues at coordinate 379,625 of JBCEWE010000215.1, forward strand.
TTAAAAATATCATTCAGTCATTATTTCCAGTTATATGACACTTTTTTGGCAATAAACAGGCAGCCATTAGTGCTGAGGAAGATCTCAAAATGTGGATCTCAAACTGTTCCACCATCAGACCTCGAACTAATAATAATCTCCTGCATCTCGCAATGGACTGCAATGGACCAGTGCCCAGATAACAAACCACATCAAATCAATCCAACTCTAAACCAAAGACATTTCTTGGAATTCCGTTTTATATCCAGACACGACCAGACCATATATCATTTATACAAGGTTCCAGGCTCACCTACGCTTTCCTGCAAAACTGAGAAGAATCCCAAATATGAAATACACTTCAAAACAAGAGACATCTTTTCTTCTCAGAAATCACATTTGTAGGAATCTTCCAAAATGTATCACCACAGAAAATCCTCGAACACTTACAGAACATTGAACTGAAGGACTCCATGTGACCACTGAACTCTACTGTAGTCAAAATCTAATATTTCCTGGTGTGTTCCTGATTCCGAAATATATTCACTCATACATACCAAATGATAATCCATCTGTCCAGAATCATTTGCGTTCCTTGGAGAGGAATTCAGTATACAGTAGTTTTTCCATTAATATTTATGTACAGTGGTGTAAAGTAGGAAATTACAAACACTCTGGTTATTGTAACTGAGTATTTATTTTTCTCTCAGAAATTATATTTTATTAAGTACTTAAAAAAAAAGAAGCATATTTGTACTTTTACTTGAGTATGATTTTTCAGTACTAGTGTTTATGTATTGTTTTTCTGCTCTAGGAAGGGAAAATATCTCTTCCTCCGGCCAAACAGAAACCCTGCACTGCCGTCTCAGCGATCATCAGCACCATGCTGAAAGACACAACAGCAGAACACAAAGCTCATCTTTTTGACCTCAAATGCAGGATCTGTACGGGTACGTCTTCTTTTTCCACACCACTGACTTTCAAGGGTTTTTGAAATCGCAAAAATAAAATTGAAGCGTTCCTGAAAACGAATGAGACTTTATACATTTTTTTCTTTTTTGTATCGTAGGTCAGATTTCTGAGGACACGGAAACCACGAAAAAAGAAGAGCCGAAGACCGAGCAGAAGGAAAAACTTTCATGTGCTATCTCTTTATCTGCTAAAACTCCTCCCACTGCTGCACTCGGAGATGATTCCCTTGTTATAGAGTCTCCTGCTTCTCCAAACGCAGAAGAATGTAGCGTGGAGACACCTCAGAAAGAGTTTTCTCCGCCTGTAATTCCTGCGGTTTCCATAGTGACCATAACAAGAAAGGATCCACGGACGGCAGGATACCGGGCTGCACCTTCTACTGCGATCGTGCCTGCTCATGTTCTTGTTCCAGACCCTCCAAAGAGTCTAACCATAATTTGTAGTAAGAAGGAGACCACAGATGAACCAAAAGCAGTCGAGCCACCGCCACCTCCACCTCCACCTCCACCACCCATGCCCAAATCCATTCTCATGAAGCCCTCAACTCCATCAAACCCCATGTTCTACAGTTCACAAGGTTTAACCACAAGGTAAGTGAGTAATAACCAACAGTAAATGATGATGTATCGCAGGATATCAATCTTTTTTTTGTATTTCTGTTTATAGATTGAGAACCTCTCATACCCCAGCAGACAAGAAGACAACTAACTTTCTTTCCAGACAAGATACCATATGGAAAGGCTTTCTCAACATGCAGCTGGTGGCCAAGTTTGTTACCAAAGGATGCATGATCTCAGGATCTGCAGAGGCTCTGAAAAAGGTCTCAGAATGTATTTTGGATATTTGTGACAGCCAGAGGTGGAGAAAGTAATCAAAGTCAAAGTTAATGATACTGCAATAAATTTTTTTTTACATAAGTACAAGTTACAGTTCTGAAAATCCACTCAAGTGGAAGTAAAAAGTAAAATTTACTCAGAGTAAAATTCACTGACTTACTTGTTTTAACAGGGGGTGGGGGGGGGGGGGGTTGCACTGGGGGATTCTAGTGTAGTTCAAAAAGGACAAGGAGATATAAATCTCTCATTGTTTTTAAGGATCTTTACAAATTAAAGTGCAATAAAAAACCTACAGTCCATGATTTGAGTCTAATGCGAGTTCTGCACTTTCGCAGTAAAATAAATCTCGTTATAATGCGATTTATGATGATAAGAAAAATCGCAAAGGCAGATTCAGAATTTGTACAGCGAGCGCACGCATTAAGCAGCTTTCCATTCGACGGAATTTCGCTTTTCCGGCTGGGTCTGCATCACTGGCGCCAGTCCTGTCCGACTCCGTCTTTCTTTCCTGTGAGTTTAGCACGTTTGTTCTCCGCCCATCAGTGCAGTAGTTTCCGGGGGGGCCATTTATTTTTTTTCCCCCCTTGCAATTATTTTTATTCATTATTTTAACTGATATGAATTAAAACGTAGTTAGTACAAAACTTCAAACAAAACATACTTAAGTAAAATTACAGATTTTAACCACTAAATAGTGAAAGTACACAAAAATATACTACTCAATTACAGTAAAATTAAATTAATTACTTTCCACCTTATATTATTTTATTCTTGCTTTTACATCTATGATCAGTAGACTAGTTTTTACATCACCACAACTTTCTCCTGTCGTTATCAGTCAACAGCTAGAGAAAAATACGATCGACTTTCTGAAAACTTGTGTTTTTATGTGATATGACCATCACACCAATATGTAGTTCTCCTCCAAACCGTTGTCACAATTTTCCTTCGCTGTAACGAATCCCGGGCTCACACTGTGCGATCTTAGTCACGATTTGGTCTTCCAAAACAAAATTTTTGAAATCTTAAAAGATTTCTATAATCCGAAGCTAAAATCTGTAGTCTTTGATCTCCAGTTTGTTTTAAATCTAGTGGAAAGTCTGGAGTGTTACCACAAGGATATCGTGAAAGCCCGTCACAAAATAAAGTTCAGATTCAATTTCTCAAGATCCAGAAATCTGTCCTTATACACTACATTGCCAAAAGTTTGTGGACACCTGGTCAAGTTTGTTTTGTGCTTTTTGAGCATTGCATTTCACATTTAGTCCCAATTCGCTATTAAAATTCCCTCCACTCTTCTAGGAAGGTGTTCCACTAGATTTTAGAGGGTAAAAGGAACCAACACAATATTAGGAATGTGGTCATAATGTTATTCCTGATCGGTGTGCATATCTATGTATATATTAATAAGGTTTGATTACTTGAATTATGCATGTAAATGTAAAGTTTATACTCCAATGTCTGTAAATCTGATCATTTTCAGTAAAACTAAAGCTTTTGGTACTTTACAAATGGATAAACTAACATTTATATATATTTAATGTTTTAACCTAGGACTTGCCAGATACTGTTCATATTGGTGGCCGTATTTTACCAGAAATAGTCTGGGAGTATGTTGAGAGAGTAAAGACGTCTTTAACAAAGGTAAATCCATCAGTTAACTTCAAATCATTTTCTGTCTCTAAATTGATAGTGCAATCTTATAAATTCACTTCATGTATTTGTGGAATTTTTTTTTTTTTCTACAGGAGCTGTCTTTAATTCGCTTTTATCCAGCATCTGATGAAGAACAGGTTGCATATGTCTCCCTGTTCTCGTATTTCAACAGTCGCAGGAGATTTGGAGTGGTTTCCAATATTTGCAACAATATTAAAGATCTTTATCTGATTCCTTTATGTGCAAATGAGTCCATTCCCTCTGTACTGCTGCCAATAGAAGGCCCAGGTAATTATTGGAAAAAGCTATAAGCTGCTTTGTTGACAAATACGGCTGTGTATTTTTGTTCATAGTGTTTTTATTGTCCTTTAGGACTTGAACAGGATCACCCGAATCTTCTGATCGGCCTGGCAGTTTGTCAGAAACTAAAGCGACCCGGAGCACAGACACACGACATCGACGAGAAAAGACCAAGAATCCAGATATTACAGGATCCACAATCCATCATTAACCTCCCTACAAAATCTACCGTTCCTGATGCTGAACACGATGAACCTTATGACCCAGATATCGCAATCGGCACTACTCCAGGCAACTCTCAACCTGATCCATCGTCATCCTTCTCAAACCCCTTATCAGTGCTTTCTAATTTTCATGCTCCTAAAACATCTACTATCACAGATGTTGCCAAGATCACATCATTAAGTGCTCCACCAAATTCCAGTACCACTTCCACTACCACTACCACTACACCACTCCAGACTATTCTTGATACAATTTTTGGTAAAAAGACACAAGCCCAAGATTTAGCAGTAAATACCACCCAGGAAACACCTATAGCAGTTAAAGAACCAGCCATACCTTTCTTGACTGTAGACCCCATCGTTCAACAGTATCAGCAGACTTCTAAGGCTGTAGTGGAGAATGATGGTAATGATAGACCCTATGATCCTGAGGAAGAGTATGATCCAGCTTTGGGATATCAAAATCTTTCCCCTGTGAAACCACTAGAAATGTCAAAGCCTAATACTTCAACTGATGTTTCTAAAAGCATTGATGGTGTTGTTGTTGATGATGATGATAGGCCCTATGATCCGGAAGAGGAATATAATTTGGGGAATAGAATTGATTCTGTCCATGCACGTAGTACTGCAAACCATTCCGATGCTCAAGGAACCTCTGCAATAAAGGATGACGTAGCATATGATCCAGAGGATGACACAGTCTTTGAAGAGATGCAGAATTACCTTACAGATAAAAAACCCTCCACATCTGAATACGGACCATCAACAACCATGTCATTATCTGAGCAGCAGAAAATGCTAGAAGACTTAAACCGGCAGATAGAGGAACAGAAACGCCAGCTTGAGGAGCAGGAAGAGGCTCTGCGTCTTCAGAGAGCGGCCGTCGGGGTTTCCATGGCCCATTTTTCGGTCTCTGATGCTCTCATGTCGCCACCACCACGTTTCGGCAGGGAACCGGATGAGGAGATGGAAAAAACCCTAACTGCGATAAATCTGAATAGAGATCCGAGGCAATATAGAAACTTAACATCAAATACTGTTAATCCAACACTGACGGATCATACTGACGATGAAAATGAAAAAAGGGAATGTTTAAAAAGCAAGAACCCTTCAAAAGGTTTGCTAGAGCAAGAAAAAGATCAAGCTATGTCATTAGGTGAGGTAGATAACAAAATGTTAACCAGTGCTGATACAACAGTGTTGCATTCTGTAAGGAATCCAGAAAAAAGTACACATCCTGGTCCATCTGAACTTCAAGAAAGCACCTCTTCATCGTCTGGTAACGAGAACATTCAGCGCTCCAATTCACCATCGAAAGATTCAGGCAAACCAAAACAAAGCCATACATCCAGGAGACAACATCACAGCCCTTCACAAAGACAATCGAGACATGAGCCGCGTAGGCCGTACCATGAGAAAAGAACCTCAGATCAGTCAAAAGATGATGGACACAGAAGAAGTAGACGTCCTTCGGAAAGGTCTTCCAGACGAAGCCGAAGTCGTAGTTGCAGGAACGAAAGAACGTCATCAAGGGAGAGAGAGCAGAACCGCCACAGAAGTACATCTTCAAGACATGGTAGTAGGAGGGACAGATGGTATTCATCATCGAGAGCACGTTCCCCTCGGAGTAGGGCATCTTCAGAACCGAAGAATAATCAATCCAGTTTGAAAGAGAAATCGGCATCCAGGCAGAAGAATGAACCAAACTCTGCGATGACAGACACTGTAGCGTCTGAGCAACCTGAAAGTGAAAAGTCTCAAAATGAGGCTTTGGAAAGTGCAGAGCCAAAAGAAACCACGATACAGAAAGCTGCTCTTACAAAACCCGAAAGTGATCAGTCCCACCACAGAGAGCAAGCACCATCTGATAAAACTTGTGGTACTTTTTCTCAAAGGAAGCAAGTGAAGGTAGAACCAAATCAACTGCAGAATGAACGAACATTCAAGACAAATCTATTGCAAAGGGAAGAGTTTCACAAAAACAAGCCACAATTTGAGAAATTATCAATAGATCATGACCGGAACAATGAGCCCTTTTACACCAGGCATCAGTGTACTCAGAGAGGTAATGTGTTAAATAATGATAAGACCATACATATTCAGTCATCAAGACAAGAGTTTCATCATCCTTCACAGAAGATGCCTAAAATAGAGAGCGATTTCCCAGAGCCGGTCAAGGATTTGCCAATGAGGCCACCACATTTGCGTGGACAAGATCGTGAAATGACGCCACTCCAAAATCAGAACACTAGTTTCTCGATAGACAGCACTTCAGACCCTCAAGATCTTCCATTGCAAGAGGTTCGTTCCATGGCAAGTGATTATTTGACACAGTTGGAAAACAATATTCACAGAAATAGCCATCCTAGAGATCAGTTTAGACCAAGGACGCCTGAAGGTCAGGGGAGAGGCCCACAGCATAGATTGGGTGGTCTGAGAGGTCATTCATTAATGCAGTCTAGGATTCCCAGAGCTCCACATCCTGAGCAGTTTGAAAACTGCAGACCAGCAGGGCCAAGAGGTCCAACACCAAGGATATTTGATGATTGTGGGCCATCTGAAGAATTTGGACCAATCGGTCCAACATCTGTATCTAGAATGTTTGAGGACTCTGGGAATCGAAACCTTAGGCCAAGGGGCCCAAGCCCAGGTTCCAGGATGCTTCAAGGAGCTTCACCTCACCCTTTTGAACCTAAGGGACGGTTCCCAAGACCTGTAATGATAGAGGGTTCTGGACCACAAAAGTTTAGGCCGAGAGATACATTCTTACGCCCTGAGATGTTCGATGGTTCAGGTACTTTTGCAGGGTCACAGAGAAGAGAGTTTGATCATGGTGATCCTCATTTACAAGAGTTCGATGATTCATGGGAGTGCGATGCACCTCACCAACTTGACAGAGAAACATTTTCAGAATTTAGACGCCCTCGAGGACACGGTCTACCGCAACGGTTTAATGAAAATAGGCGTGACAGTAGAGGTACAGAGCAACCAGATTTTGATGACTCAAGATGCTATGATCTTACATTCAATAAGGCAGAAATAGAGCATGAACCACTTCAGTATTTCGATGATCCAAGGGATTATGGTCCAAATTTTGCTAATGAAAGTAATCTACCTCCACAAGAACCAAGAGGTCACAGGTATCCCACTCCTCGTCCTATGCGAACCCGGATTCCAGCACGTGCTAGAAACTCTCTATCCAACAAACCTGAAAGACCTCGGGTTTCAAGAATGGAATTAACTGTTGAAAGATCTCAACAATTTAATGAATTTGGAGATTATGCAATAGAAAGGGAAACAGTTGAGCCACATTTAGCAAAGCTTGATATTTTTGAAGGCGACCGAGGTTGTGAACGAGCTGCTCAAATAAAAAGTCCATGCTTTAACCCACTTCCAAATCTCAGAGGTCCAAGAGCCCCATCTCCTAAATTTCACAACCAGAGAATGCTTCCTCCCCACACCACAGAGTTGCCTGAGGACAAAGTATGTTCTTCTCATTTTTCATTGGCATCTAATTCCAGACCTCTAAGATCACAGGTGCCTAATGCAAGTGAGGTACCAAACCCGATGCAATCACGGATACGGTTGGATGGACCAACCAAAGAGCCAGATATTCTCCCCTTGCGGCTGTCTGGCCCTTTGCTCCCAACACCTCCTGGTGGCCCAATAAAATTCCAGAGCCCTAGAATGCAGAGGCCCTGTCTTTACAACGAGAATAACCTGTCCCAGCGTCCTCCCACTAGAGGACACTTCGGTGTTCGTGGTAAAGGAGGTGTGAATCCCGGGCGCTTTGATAATGATTTAAACAATCAAGATGGAGAAACCTTTCAGAGTCACTTTCTGGAAGGAGAAAAGGGAGAGTTTGTTGATGGGGAGGAAGAATACAGTAGTCGGGGTAATAGTCCATGGTGTCGAGGGGCAAGGAGGAGGAGTAGCACTGTAAGAAGAGGTCACGGTAGTGAACAGCATAACAGAGAGGATACCGGTGAAAGAGGTATTGGCAGAGACGGGGAAATGAGCAGAGCTGCATATAAAACTAGGCATTGATAAAATAGAGTCCCAGTCCACAGTAATGCAGGTCGGTCACATTCATTGACCATGAACAAGCAGGTTTATTTGGAACATAATAGTCTAAAGAACATTAACTGTTTGAAAGTACATGATTAAATGTTAAATGTTTTGTCAGAAAAGACATTTGTGGTAAAATCACATTAATAATTGCTTTAATTGACTTTTTTTTTTTTTTACTTGGTTTATTAGAAATGAAAGTTTCCTGTATTTTGCAGATGTCAATTTTTTTCATGTTGGACTAAAATTGTGTTTGAACAATCTGCAAGTTTAAGCAGTTAATTCCTTTCTGAGTTTTTGTTTGTAGCAACATCACTGCATCTTTTCTCTTTGGAAAAAAAAAACTTGTTTGTTTTTGAAGAATTATTTTAATGACAGTAAACACAGACTTTTCACTTGATTATATCTGTAAACAAACTGAAAACAGTGTGCATTTGTATATATGGATGTATAGGTTTGAGTTTCGTCAGTGTACAGATTTGTTAACGCATAAATCGGGGACTGTGTACGGCAAAGTTGAATTATGTCCTCAACAGTTGTAAATCCTGGTGTACATTTAGGTTCATAAGTATTTTATAAACTTTCCTACAAAAGCAGTTCAAGGCATAGAGTGAAATAATTTCCCACAGGACGGATCTCCAGGCAGAATGTCTAGTGGCAAAGATTTATTTAAAGAAAAAAACAATAAAGACGTGTTATTTTGTTTCACTTTGTGTGTTTTTATGGATTTTTTTAAATCAAAATTTTAAATAATCTATTTTTTATCTATTTATTTTACTTTAAGACTCGTTTACATGTAATGACCTGAAAGTAAAATTAGAACTGAAAGTTTATGTTTGGCAGTTTGGTTGGTCTGATTTACATTAAATTTACACACAAACCCGATATTAATGATGCACCGACTTAATTTAGAGTCAAAAGGTAAGTAAATGGTGAGGGGTCACATCTTGTTAAAGCAGAGCTGAAGGAATCTTCAATTAATCTTTTCTGATTTGCAAAGAAAATATATTAGGTTTTTTATTATTATAATTATTATTTTATTATACTCTGTGAGAATGAATAAACTAAATTTCACTGGAACAAAGTTTCAATCTACAAAATAAATAATGAGATAAGTTGCAAATTGGAATGAAGGATACAAACTCTTGTACTGTGGATATGTTTAACTTTAAATAAAATAAAATTAAATTAAAACATATATATATATATATATGAAAACTTCAGCTCTGGTAAAAAAAAAAAGCACAACAACCGCTGTTTCTACCGCTGCATCATCGAGAGCATCCTGACCAACTCCATCACCGTATGGTACGGAGGCTCCACTGTGTGTGAACGTAAAGCCCTGTAAAGGGTGGTCAAAACTGCCCAATGCATTACTGGCACCCAACTACCTGCCATTGAACACCTTCACCACAGCAGATGTCTGCGCAGAGCTCACAGCATTATCAAGGACTCTTCACATCCCAGTCATAAACTGTTTAACCTCCTTCCATCAAGAAGGAGATACAGGAACTTACACACCAGAACCAGCAGGTTCAGGGACGGCTTTTTCCATCTACCATCACACTACTGAACTCTACACTATACCGCTAATCACTACAAAACAAACACAAAACAAAACACTGTATATACCCTCTGTACTATACATGTACATACTACATAGTATATCTTTTTCACACCTCAGTACATCTGCACTACTCTTTTTTAATCTATATGTATCTTTATATCATTACTGTACATTCTGCCCACATTCATTTATGTGTATATAACGTATTTGTATATATATATATATATATATATATATATATATATATATATATATATATATATGCACTGTTACAGCCTTTATATTTATTCACTGCATATGCTTTCATATATACCACTTGCTGTAAATCTATCTATCTATCTATCTATCTATCTATCTATCTATCTATCTATCTATCTATCTATCTATCTATCTATCTATCTAATTTCATTCAGACCTTAATAACCACAAAACAAGGTATTGACAACCCAAACCTAATGTATTTTATTTACATAAAATACTTTTATTTGCGGGGGTTTACGTTCTATCAACCCTCATGAGTAACAAAAATGGCGAGGTTTTGACTTTACTTTTGATGTTTCCTTTTTTCATTGTGCATTAGTGTAAACTCAGAAATTGTGAATTACTTGTCATAAATGTTTTATTTACTACTTTAAATGAATAATAAAATTCATACATTTTTTATGTCATTTATTAGTACAAACTCCAAATAAGTCGCGAACTATCGAGGCCGCGAGTATCGACGTTCCACTGTATATAATAAATCATACTACTTTGGATACTTAAGTACATGTAAAAGCAAATACTTTTGTATTTTTACTCAAGTGAACGTTTAAAGAGACACTTTTACTTTTACTGGAGTCACATTTTATCTTCTGTATTTATATATTCATGCACATGGATAGTGAACTTCATCCACCACTGTTCAGGATTTCCCCAGCCTCAGATATGGCTGGATTTTAATAGACCTGGCAACCTCGGAGCGCCTGACGTCACGCAAGTTGAATTGATGACCGTTAATTCAAACATCTGCCGGTTTTTGACGTGAATTCGTCGGAAATCAGCCTAAATTCAGGTCAGTTTTTATTTATTTTAAGAAAAAAATGTTTTAATGCCTTAAAAAAGGTAGCTAAATGTCCCTGTGTGACTATCCGCAGTGTTACAGCCTCGGGTAAATCATTTCAACAGGGTTCATTTTGTTAAAAGGAATATTTGTCGTGTCGAAATGGACGAACAGTTCTTCAAAAAATAAAAATAATCGAAATAGTAAAAAGTGTTTCATTATATAATGATTAAATATTGTATAAATGATCTGCGCTTGTGACAGGACTGAAGAGCGATAGCATGGACGAGCTAAGCCGGAAGTGACGTCTCATGCGCGAGACGTCGTGTCAAAGCGGGAAACACCGGCTTTAGCAACATGCTAACTACTTTTTGTGACAGGAAAAAAAAATCCCGCCAATTTTTATTTACTCCAACTCCAAATAACAATAATCTAAAGAATATATTATAGTTAATTATATTTATTATATTTATATATATTTGGGATACCAAGCTGTTTTCAATCTATATCTGAAAAAATAAATAAAACATTTAGATTTACTGAAATAAAAATAAATGTAAACGAACTAATACATTGTTTACTTCTATAAGAAAACACAACAATTTGAGTTTAATCTCATATAATATATAAAAATCCCATCAAATAATTCTGTTATATTCAGTGTTACAATAAACTTCAGATTTGGATCTAAAATTATATATAATTGTAAAGATTATTAACATAATTATATCCAGATTAGATTTAATTCTCTATAAACAAAACAAAAAGACATGGCAGTAATTTTGTGTTTTAATGTTTTATTCGAAATAATTATTCTAGTAAATTAATAATGTTCAGTTGTTTATTTGGTTTATATTTTATGTCAGATTTACACAAATAAAATAAATCTGTAAATACAGTTTATATACTGTTTTTTAACTTGTAAACTGTTTCTCTAAGAATTCTTTTAATAAGAAACAAAAAATACACCAAAATGTTGTTTGAAAAGCAGTGTACTAACAATCTTCTTTCTTTCTTTCTTTCTTTCTTTCTTTCTTTCTTTCTTTCTTTCTTTCTTTCTTTCTTTCTTTCTTTCTTTTTAATGCCATGCTTTCTTTCTTTCTTTCTTTCTTTCATTTTAATGCCATGCTTTCTTTCTTTCTTTCTTTCTTTCTTTCTTTCTTTCTTTCTTTCTTTCTTTCTTTTTAATGCCATGCTTTCTTTCTTTCTTTCGTTTTAATGCCATGCTTTCTTTCTTTCTTTCTTTCTTTCTTTCTTTCTTTCTTTCTTTCTTTCTTTCTTTCTTTCTTTCAGAATGACCACGTCAGTAGCGTGTAAGGTGTCGTATGTGACTCCTCCTTCGGGTCAGTACGTGTCCGAGCCTGTGAACGTGATCGTTGGTCAGAAGGCATGTGATCAAGGTCAGGCTACCAGCTCTGAGATGAACCTTTTGGAAATGACTGAGGTTGAATACACACACCTCCAGCACCTCATTCAATCTCATATGGAAGCTCAGGATGGTGCTGAGGAGGTCAGGTTAAACCCTTCATCTTCTGCAGAATGCGAGAGTGAAAACGACTGCATGGCGTGTCAGCCAGGTGCGTCGTCTTCCTCTTCCTCTTCCTCGTTACTGACGCAGTCTGTTTCGAGCAACCAACGAGCTGATGACAGACAGGAAGTGTTTCTTTATAGTGATCCGAGTAGCATAAGTAGTTTAGGAGAGAGCACTCCAACCGGCAGCGCTGAGATTCACAGCTCTTTCCTGGCGATGAAGATGAGATGTGTGATGGAGGGAGCGAGGGAGAGGAGCGTTAGCCGAAGGGTCTTTCCTCTCAGTCTGAGACCCAACCCACCTGCACGGGTTTGCTTGGAGAAAAGGTTCAACTGCGCCTCGTGCGATTCAACAAAAAAAAGCGAGTCACAGGCTGCAGTACTGAACACGTAACGTTTTTAATATTTTATTCACTACTCACATAATAGTAATGATTCATCTGATAATAGTTGTAGCTTCTCTGTGCCTTCCAATCTTCCTGATGAGGAGGCCAGTCTGAAATCAGATGGAAATCCAGAAAATCATGACCTTTTTTTATGTTTATATTTTTATCATTGTTTTTACCAAAGAAATGGACAAAAAAAGAAAAAGTACCAATTTTAGAAGCATGTAGGGGTTGAAAATGATTTATTTTTAATTTTTTGTATTTTCATTTCTTCCTGAAGTGGAATTTTTCTCTTTTTTTTGGTTTCTTTTGCAGGTTTTTGTCAATGCTCCAGAACTCTACAGACATGCCGGGTATTGTGATGCATTCACAGCCAGAAAAGTGGCCCAAAGCAGAGACGACTGCTGCACTAGAGTGCGCTTGTCCATACAAAGGGAATCACGTGGGTCTGCTATTAATAGTGAAAGATGTTTATTTTGTGAACTTGTGTGTAGCAGGTGTCAAAAATGCATAGTTTTATAATTATAGATTCCAAATCTGTGATACATTTTTTTTGTTTTTTTTTTGTTTTGTTTATTAGTAAAACTTTTTAAAACACATTCAAAAGCCTACAGAAGAATTGTAATAGTTTCTGGGGGGAAAAAACAAAACATAACAAAACATGAAAGTAAAAAAAAAAAAAAAAAACGAGAGAGTAGACAAAAAAAAGTAAGAAATAATATATAAAGACAGGAAAGAAATGAGACATAAAGAATGTAAGAAATTAAGGGATGAATCTAAAACAAAAAGAAGATACGACAACAAGACAGGAAGAAGTCTACAAAGAAAGAAGACAAAAAAAAGGCAGGAAGGAAAGAAGACTTAAACCAGGGAGGAAAACATGATGGAAAGAAAGAAAAAAGACAAGAAAGACATGATGGTAAGACAGAAATGCAGAAAAGAAAGAAGACATAATGGCAGAAAACAAGACAGGAAGAAGTCAAGAAAAAAAAAAAGGTATGAAGGCAGGAAAGAAAGAAGACAAACACAGAAAAAAAAACATGATGGCAAGATAAAATGTAGAAAAGAACGAAAGAAGACAAGAAAGGCACGGAAGAAAGACATTTTGGCAAGGCAGAAAGAAGGCAAGGAAGAATTAAATGAAGGAAAGACAAGAATCAAGAAAGAAGATGAAGGCAGGGAAGTAGGAAAACACGAGGTCAGGAAAGAAAAAAACACTGGCAATAAAAGAAAGAAGACACAAAGGCAAGACAGAAAGAATTCAAGAAAGAAACATAGGCACGGTAGAAAGAGAAAACAAAGTCAGGAAAGAAAACGTTGGCAAGACAGAATGAAGTCAGGAAAGAAAGAATACATGAAGGCAAGAAAGAAAAGAAGGCAGCTCGACCGTTTTTTTTTTTTTTTTTTACTCACCCAGATCTCCGTCTATCGTTTACACTGACACAACTAATGAGGAGCAGGTCATCAACATAGAAAGTGGGTTTGCATTAAAAAAAAAATGTCAGAGTCGAGATCTATCTATTTACCCGTCTGTCTGTTTACCTTATATGGGCAAAAGTTTGTGGACACCTGAGCATTAGATTAGTATGTGCTTTTTGAGCATCCCGTTCGATTTTGGAGCACATAATAAATGCATTTCTCCATGTTGATATGTATGCGGTGCAGGTGACATTCAACTTCTTGAATATTCCATTTAAAAAAGCATCTTATATAAGTTAGGATTTCTGTGTTTTTCTTTGTCAAACTTTTTACCTTTTTTAATTTTTTTAACCTTATTCTCTTTTTCTCTTTCCTCCACTATATTGTTAAAAAAAAATATGTTCTTCTGATAAAAGACGAGTTTGTGGGAAAAGCTGGAAAGCGAGTCAGGACACAGAGAGGACGAGCTTTGCAAACCCGGGACACCAACATAATGCAAGGCTCCGGAAACTGGAAACCAGTTTGCATTATGGGCGGACGTAAACCAGGGCGAAGAACCCGACCTGCTGTAGAGATTATTCAGCGTAAAGAGAGACACAACCTCAAGGAGAGAGACCGCAGGTAAGTGATACAATGTCCACTTAAAATGCGCCATCGTTTTTTTTTTTCAAAGTCGACACGCCGTTTCCTCATGTATCCACTTTGGAGAGCGATGCTTTTCGCAGTCTCAGTGTGTACAATCCTTCTGTTGCTGTAGGATTGAAGGTTTACAGTTTAGAAGCTAAATTTTATAAACTGTAAACCTTCAATCCTACAGCAACAGAAAGATTGTTATAATAAAATGCTGCACATCAAACATGGCTTTGGTGTTCATTCGTATGTGCTACAATCTTACCCTATTATTTGTTAATAAAATATCGTACGTCAGAGATTCTGACTCTGAGGTACATCAGAGATTGTAACGTAACGCATGAATTAAAATAAAACAAAAAAATGAATCAAATCAGATGGTAAATATGGTCTTACAAATCCAAGTCTGCATGTTTGAGTCTGGGAAAATTTTGAATTTTCGAAAATGAAAAACGTGTAGGAACCCTGTTCTTAAGTCAAATACTGATTTTCAGGAGGAGGATTCGGCTGTGTTGCGACGAGCTGAACACGTTGGTGCCTTTCTGCTACGCCGAGACCGACAAAGCCACGACTCTTCAGTGGACAACCGCATATCTCAAATATATCCGAGAGGTCTACGGAGACTCCCTAAAACAGGTCCCAGGGTTACGTCAACGCAGATCACTTCCTTATTCTGTTTTATACAAATGATTACACAAACCACTACACCACACTGGGTATTGGATTAGAAAAAGACTGGAGGTATCTGTTGTTCACTGTACTGCAACTTCAGATTTCTGTTCTCAACTGAAAAGTTTAATTTGTGGCCTTTGGCTCTTGTAGCTAATCTGCTTTAAGATGCGATGTGTTCCAAGCTGCTTTTCTGCTCAGCGCGGTTGTTTGAGTTACTGGGTCATGATCACAGTCTGGTCGTTCACCACAGTCCGTTTTAACTAACGTTCAGAACGTTGTTTTCCCTCCACAACATTGTTCAGTATCACTAGACGCTGTAGACTGAACAATTTCTGGAAAGACAAGATGTCTGAGTGAAAGGCAAGAAAGTAGGATAAGACTGATAGAAAGAGAAAGGAGGCAAAAAAGAGGGACGTGCAGATTGGACTGATAGAAAGAAAGAATGTGAGACAGAAAGGAAACAAGAAATGCCTGAAGGTAAAAGGGAAGGAAGGAATAAAGGTGAGAGATAGAAAAAAAGGAGGAAAGACATTAAGGTGAGAGATAAAGGAAGATAGAAGGCAAGAAAGACAAACAAAGATAAGAAGGAAGGAAGAAATGAAGGTGAGACAGAAAGAGGGCAAGAAAGAAAAACATAAATATAAGACATTGAAACAAGACGAAACGACAGGTGAGGTAAAAAAAGAAGGAATGAAGGCAAGAAAGAGAGACATGAAGGAGAGATAGAAAGAGGGCAGAATAAAAAAAGACAAAGGGAAAAAAGAAAAAGGACATGAAGCTAAACTGGAAAAGAAGCCAAACAAATGTTGATTTGAAGATAACTGAAACCACATGATTGGTAAAGCGGATGATCACAGGTACACGTGTTGTACACGTGTTTCTATGTAATCGGATGTGAAGTATATTGCAGTGCTGGTCAAAAGTTTGGAAACACATAAAACATTTTAATTGATTGTAAGTTTTTTTGTGTTGCTTCAGGACTTTCAGAACACGTTTTGCGGGAAAACCGGTGTTCGGATCAAGCCGAGCGGCTCCAACGATGTCTCCGAGTACGAGAACTCGTCATCAAAAGAGTGACTTTTCTGTGTACAGCTGTACAGCCACAGTCACAGCTGTAATCTTTTCAATTCAGCTCTAATGATATTAACTTTCATTAATATATTTATGGACGATACATTTATGGATTTATGGTTTATGTATATAAGAATGTAATTGGCTACAGTAGAGGGATTATAAAAGGTAAGTCAAATTTTGCACTTCAGATGTATGTTTAATGTTTTTCTGATCAAAAATGCATTGAATTCTTTCAAATTCATAGTCGTTATATATATATATATATACATATAATTTGTATATTATAGTTTACATCAGCCCATATCTTAAACTTAACAATATCTTCAGAGCTACACATTAGATCAGGTTCTAATTTCAGCTGTTTTTTTATAAAACCTGACTCGATTGTGCTTTTAGACCAAACCAATGTTTTTTTTTTTTTTTTGTGGTATAGTTCATTTTTCTGAAAACGACATTCGTGAGTCGTGTTAAGGTTTTAATGAAGTTTCCTGTTTGCAGCAGCTTGTATTTCAGTGCAAATATTTATCAATACAGAAGACTATACTGTATCCTTGATTGTTTGAATAAATAGTTATGTATACATTTCTTTCTTTCTTCTTTTTTTTTAATTCTTTTTTTCTCCAAGGGAAAGGCTGAAAGATTAGACGTCTAAGAGAAGAGTGACGTTTATTGTTTTATTTTTTTTTTACTGAAAAGTGGCTTTATTCAGTATTTATTTCGTACAACACGGTGCCGTAGTCTCACTGTACATACAACAGTCACCCACACATAATAAATAGTATTTAAAGTCATGGATTATTTAATCATTTTTTTACGGCACCAGTACATAGTGGGACGTGTCAGGAAATTTCAGACAAGCGATTATTATCGTACAGTTCATCAAGCATCCCAATTGATGCTTTTAGGGTCGATTTTATTTCTATGTGAAATCTGGATTAATTCTTTATTGTTTGGAATGAAAAATAAAAAGCTGAAAATACAAACAGATCGACAAACCGCTTAAAAAAGATACAGAAAACTTGTAAAATACTATTTGTGCATTAATATACAAAATTATTCAACATTCTGAGTGATGCTCAGATTTTTGAGGATTGTTGTGTTCTTTCCAGTCCAAAAGAACCACCATGCACAAATCTTTTACTTTTCTTTGTGTGTTTTTTTTCTTTTTTTTCCATTACAGTCAAGAAAGTCACAGTTGTTCCTTTACAGGACGCTGTACATAATGATGCTAAGTGTCTATGCTAACAGACACTGAGGAAAAGAAAAACTGCACACATATCAGACCGGCTCAAATCATTTCATCAGTTGTCTTTTTTTTTTTTTTTTTGTTTAGTTTTTTTTTTTTTACACATCTAGAAAAATTCGATCTCTCGCTCTTTAGATTTCACGGGTCGAGTCTGGGCTCGAAGTCTCTCGTCTCGCCCGTTCCTGTTTCATCCTATTCAACATTGAGTTCTTTTTTTTTTTCCCCAAAAAAAACGCTCCATAAAGATGATCCGTCATCCCTCGTTTCCCCACTCCCCAATTTTTTTTTTTGTTCCTTGGGGCGAGTTTTTTTTTTTTTTTAGAAGACGAAGGTGCGGACGTTTAATGGTTTTTAGGGTTGGACGATTTCCCGTGAGGCGCCGCACCCTGGCATGCTGTCGTATCACAGATTCCTGGTGGTCCTTGATGCCCCTGTCTGCCCGCCCTACCCTGTTCTCCAGGCTCACCTGGATCTCCAGGTGCACCATCTCGCCCATCCTTTACAATGCCGTGTACTCCTTGGAGACCTGGAAAGCAGAGAAGAGGGTAAGTGAGTTTTTCCTTTTTTTCCTTCTGAATAAAGAAATCATTGATGTGCATATGCGATTGGAAAGTAGTGATGATGATGATGATGATGATGAAGGTTTTATGATGTGATACAAATGTGAGATCAAAAGAAGTCAAGTATTAAAGAAGGCATGAAGACAAGAAAAAACGAAAGCACAGAAAAAACAGTGAAAAAGATTAAATATACACTATGTAGACAAAAGTATTGGGACATCTGACTTTTCTAGCCATATGTGGATCTTCCTCACAGTTTGGAGACGCACAATTGTTTAGGAGGCACTTGGATGCGGTAGCGTAAAATTTTCCCTTTACTTGAGACCCAAACCTGTTCCAGCATGGATTATAATCCTGATTTACTAACATGTGATCATTTCCTCCTGGTCTAGACAGGCACATTGTTTGTAAATGACAATGGTTTGTTAACACCAATATCAGTCATACCTGGTTCTCCTTGGTCTCCAACTGGACCATCGATGGCTTTTCCAACAGGTCCCTTATCACCCTGTTCACCAGTATCACCTAAAATAAACAGTGTTTCATCAGTCCTCTTTAAAAATGTCATTTCTGTCAAGAAAGAATACGTAAAAATAAATAAATAAATAAATGCTTTTTCTTTCTCCTAACCTCTAGGACCAGGATCTCCAAGATCTCCTGGAAGTCCTCTATATCCAGGGGGACCACGAGGTCCAGGAAGCCCCATCGCTCCTGCTTCTCCTTGTTTTCCAGCAGGCCCAGCTGGACCCGGTCGACCCACGGCTCCTGGAGATAACGGTCTCCTCAGGTGAGCAGCAAGCTGAGCAA
>JBCEWE010000215.1:403592-466092 GCA_039877035.1 Silurus lanzhouensis
ATCCTCTGCTCATGAGCCATCCTGATCTATTGTTTTATTCAGACAGAGCAATAACGCTGTTCTTCCCACCTGCAGCTATGCATCTCGTTTCTGACCGGTATTTCTGCACGCCGCAGGAGACAAGAAACACAATTAGTTTTGAGATTTTAAACGAAACGTCTTTGTGGGTCACTCTGAAAGAGAAGTAATATATGGTTCGAAAAGATGATTTGCATCTTTCAGGAAGCAAAATGCAGACCAGATAAAACTCTAATAGCTCAAGTTCAACTAAACATGAAATCTCACTACTAATAATACAGAAACACCAACTGAAGTCGAATAAACCCTTTTAAAAAACACCCTAAAACCATGTAAACATCCCAATAGTGTTGCTAATACATTTATGTTATGGCTGTGACCTTTTGACCCTTTTCACAGTGTTTTATCATAACCACCTTGTTTTCCAACGATACAGCATGATGCTTAGTAGCACCAACTCAGGAGTACCGAGCGTCATGTATATAAGATCTTATTGTTCAAAATGACCATACACACTGCACACATCTTGTAGCTGTAAGAACATTTTATTATCGGTCTGTGATCATTCTTTTATTGTTTATTGTAGCCAATTCTTCTCAAAGCATTTGCAATATTCTGCAAATATTTCTAAGATCAAAGACATGATTCAGTTACACATCGCTGTTTCAAGAGAGATACAAAGGGGCTCAACTGACGTTTTTTTAATTCAAGTGATTACTTTGTAAAGCAATGACTATATTTGTTTTATGTTAACTTTCATTGTCGCAAGCGCTGAAACAACTTATCGTGATTATCTCATCAAATATGAGTATGTTAGTGGGGGGGAATGAGAGCTGCAATGGAAAAACGCTTTCGTAGAAAACGTTCCTTTAAATTGTAATTTGCTGCTTGGCCAAAAAAATTATTAAAAAAAATAACATTTCGTTGTACAGCCTTTCTTTCGGTTCGCCTCGGCATTATTTCGAGAAGTTCAAACAACCTCTTATTTCCATCCAGAGTCCAGAATCTTGATGGTCTGACCTCTGCATAAAGTCTTCTCCAACACATCTGAAAAGTTCTGAATAGAGTTTAAGTCTGGACTCTGGTTGCCAATTCATGAAAATTATGTCTTAACCTATTTGTGCTTTTAGTGTGGAGTCCACCTGTAACTGGTGCTACTTCAGACCGGGGGTGAATTACGTCACTCAACCCAATTTTTGTAATTTTATACTTTTATTTAAAACAATTTTAGTCATTTCAGCAATCTTCATTGCTTAATTTTGTTTCCATTGTTTAATGTAATTAACTAATTTGACCCTTCTGAACCCGAGTGAGAAATTCTCCACTACCACAGGACACATGTTCTGACATGGTTAGGGATTTATTTTTTTGGCCAGGCAGTGGAATTTACTACACTGTTTTATAACTATTGTATAATGCACTTACAGCGACGCCTCTGGGTCCTGCTTCACCTCTTTCTCCTGGAACACCAATCTCACCCTGTAGGACAAAATAAAAAGTCACTCTTGCATCTAAAGCAATGTATTTTGCATTCTCTTACCACAGCAGTTACATCATCATCTAGCTCAAAATGAGGATTGGTGCAGTAATAAATAAACAATCACTCATAATTTAGTACTTCAAAAATAACTTACAACAACAACAATATATATGTAGCTGTTAATCTCTTTATCCTATTAAAATAAATATTATATAAATCTTAGCAACTTTATAATTTCCCAAATGTACACACTATATGGACAAACGTTCATGGAAACCTGGCCATTAGATTGGGAGATTAGAACATCTCATTCCTCATTTAGTTACCATGTGCTGTTATAATAAACTCCGCTCTTCTGGGAAGATGTTCCACTAGATTTTGTGGAGATTGATTCAGCTCAGGCCTGGAGTGCAGTCAGTGTTTACCTTCATCTCAAACAGTGTTCAATAATGTTTATAGCAGGAGATCTTCCACATCTTCCAACCCATGGAAAGCAGATCTTCACGGAGCTGTTTTTGTGCATTGTCATGCTGGAACAGGTTTGGGTCTCCAAGTTCACATGAAGTTAAAATTTCATGCTACAGCATCCAAGGACTTATTATACAATTTCATACCCAAGAGTTTTAGTTTGGAGAAGAACCACATCTGGCTGGAAAAGTCTAAACGCTTCTGTCCATATAGTGTAGCACGTTTTAAAAAAACATCTACATCGTCAAACACACAGCGGTATTTTTTCCTGTAATTGAGAGTACATTTATTTGGTTTTATCCGTTAAACATCACCATGCCTTAGATGTTCGTTCCTGTATCAGATACATACAGGAATACCTGGCTCTCCAGCTGGTCCTGTTTCACCCATCTTTCCTTGGTCACCCTGTGTGATGAAAGAGTTTGAGAAACTTGAATTTCCTGTCAAATGATTTGGTTCAAAGCAGGAAGATAGTCAGGATAAAACGATGTCGGGTTTCCCATTCTTGCACCATACATCTCAAAAAAGATCTGAAACGAGCCCAAAGATATTGTGACCAAAAGAAAATGATGGTCACTGTAATGTGCATTAGGGAAGGTGAGATTCAGCCATTCGCATCGGCATAAAAGTTAACGACGTAATGCATCGATTGAAAAAAGTGTCTATCGGAAAACATCGTTTTTAAAATTTACGTCGAAAAAAAACTATTTATATATAATTATCAGTAGATGTGCTGCACTTTAATTATTAAGAAATTGACTAATAATTTGTGATCAATATTTGAATATGTAGATTAATTTCTTTTCGCTAAACCGTTTCTCGCGTGCGTTCTCTCAGCGCCGCTGCTGCTACGTGAATATGACGTATTACAACACTACGCAGACCGAGGCGTCCTGAGAGTCACATAGAATACAGATTAACATGGCAGAGGTAGAGCTGTAACTTCCTGTACACACAACAGGAAAAGAACCTCTGGTTTTATTTCATGTTTTTTTTTTTGCACTATAAAGGCGTGTGTGTGAAAAGGCCGTGCGTTTTAGTAAATTGATGATCATCAGTAGCTGCTTCATGCATATCTTCAACGTATCATGTTGTTAACTGTGCGTTCCAGAGGCGAATCGCATCAGCCTCAGTTATGGAGATGCACATCCCTAGTGTGCACGCGTTTAAGTGTATCGTATAGTCACTCTTTACACACTTTTATATGTATTCATCAAATTTATTCATTTAATGCTTTCAAACAGGAAGAATTTCTTAAACTAGCCCATTTTTCTTTCATTTTTTTTCTTTTTTGTTTAAAAGCCTAAACCTTGTTCTAAATTTTTCCCAGTTTTATTAAATAACAAAGACACTGCTACTCACAACAACTCCTTTGGATCCCTTTGCTCCAGCTTTTCCTGGCAAACCCTGAAAATGAAACCCCACACACACTTACACAGTGTCTATAAACCCATCAATAATTTAGCTGTTATTTTTTTGTAATATTAATATTTGACGTCTGTCACTAAGCCGAACACTTACGGGTAAACCGTTAGGTCCTTTCTCTCCAGCCACGCCCGGCCGCCCAGCATCCCCCTGACCGCAAGATAGCGAAAAATTGTATGACATCTAAACAACTTGATTGTATTTACGCTGGGATTTAAAAATCCAGGCTTACTTTTTCACCGTCGAACCCCTGAGTGCCATCTTTACCATCTCTACCGGACATGCCCTGTTAGAGAGAGAGAGATCATATCATATCTTTATATCACACACATATACCACTCTGTTATAGTGATAATACATTAGAATTACTTACAGGCTCTCCTTTAGGGCCTGGAGGTCCAGGAAGACCTTTTGGGCCTATTTTTCCCTGTAATAAAGAGAAAACCTTATGATCTAACATTATGTACAATATACAGTATGGACAAAAGTTTGTGGACACCTGACCATAAGATTTATGTTTTTTTGATTATACCACATTTAGTCTCCATTTACTGTTATAATAAGCTTCTTGGAAGATGTTCCACTAGATGTTGAGATTCATTCAGCCATGAGGGTGTTAGTAAAGTCAGGTAGTGATGTAGGTGAGGAGGCCTGGGGTGCAGTCAGTGTGTAAAATGCATTCTAATATGGTTGGAGTTCCAGATCTTTATGAAGTTTGCTTTGTGCACGGGGGCATTGTCCTGCTGGAACAAGTTTGGGTCACATAGTTCAACTGGAGGGGAAATTTCGAGACGTCTGATACAATAGTGGGAAGAAGTACATATGGGTGGAAAGTCAGGTGTCCCATACTTTTGTTTTGGTTTAGATAATCGTTTTTAAATATACATTCGTATCTAGTAAATGCAATTTATCCGTTCAGGAAAGTACAGCAATATTTTGAAGACTACTTTTTGTCCTTCTTCATCAGTTCAGATTAACACTAAAACCCTAAACAGATCAAAATCTATTCATGATGATGGCATGCAGCACCTACAAATATTTTCTGCATGTCATCATCTATACCAATAGGGCACAATGCTGATTATATAAGATCATCAACTGAAACCCACTCACAATTTCTCCTTTAGGTCCTTTAAACCCCACGAGTCCTTTCTCTCCGGGGTCACCCTGGAATCATCAAATGACAGACACAGAGCTTTTTTATTGTTGAGACTCGTTCCCTGAGCACGAATACAAAAGCAATGAGTAACGTCTAGGACAGTAAAGATGCAAGGATTATGGGGACACTCACTGTTTTCCCCATGACCCCTAGGATACCAGGTTTCCCCCGGAACCCTGGCAAACCCTGCAGGCAGAACATTTTTCATTGGTATTGTGTTAAAGATGATGATGATGATGATGATGATGAGGTCAGTTTGCTTACTCTGTCTCCAACGGCTCCTACTGGACCTGGAAGTCCTCTTAAACCACGAGGTCCCTGAAAAACATCCCCCCCAAAAAAAACAGTTTAAATTGTGCTGTAACCAATACAGATTTTTCTCATCCTGCTTCTTTCTTTGGATAGAAAAATGAAAGCTGGTCTTGACTCTCACGTACTCTGTTAATTCTTCTGTCTAAATAGCATTTATTATTTTCTTATTCACGTCAAATCAACTTGAGAGGAACCAAAACCAATCTTTATCTGGGTGCCACCTAATAGCTTTTAATTAATATAAAACATTTTTGGGGTCATAATTTATTTTTATAAAAACATGTCATTAAGCATTTTATTCCTTTTGTAGCTCAACCATTTACCATGTTGTGCTTTTTAACCATTTAGAGTTACATTTAAAGTCCAGAAGACGAGTTAGTTCTCGTGGCGTTAGAGCAGCTGTAAACAGTTTTCTTTCTCTTCTTTTTATTCCACTTTACAAATCAAACAAGCTTTTACCATCAAAACGACACCGTATTTTAAAATAGCGAGTTAATATAAACCTTAGATCTTAATTACAGAATTTTAGACTTGCTATTTTTAAAAAAATTGATAAATCACCTTTCCGACCAATCGGATTTGTGAACTCAACAGCACTGTGGTATAAACCGCATTAACACTGTAAACATTTTGCCCTCATTAACACTGCTGTAGTTTCGGAGCCGAACCCTGGAGAATACCTCCAAAGCCAAAGTTTGTTGGCTGTTGCCTTGATGATGATAATTTGCATATCTTGCTTGAATTTGCTTATTTGCTCCCAAAACTCATACTTTATTTTATCTTTTGAAGTTTGGGCAAACATTAATATCTGTAGCTAAAATGCATTATTGTCCACATGAATGTTCAGGAAGAATCACTCACCTGTAGACCAACAGTTCCTGGGAATCCAGCGGGCCCGGGTGGGCCTTGTGCCCCCTGCAGAGAAGATTCAAAGACAGCTATATAAACACACAATGGCAGTAGAAAAAAATGACCATAAAAGTACTTGCAGTATTACCCCATATCCCATCATGCCCCAGTCTTACCTTCTCTCCATCTTTCCCTGACTCTCCTTTGTCTCCTTTGTGTCCTGTGTGTCCCTTAAGCGTAGCAGATTAATTGCAATGTAAAAATAGCAATTAGTTTAAGAGAATCTTTTTAAATTATTATTTAAATATAATTATACGTAGCATTTGATTAGTTACCTTGAAACCGGGCATTCCTGGGGGTCCTGGGGGTCCCGGTGGACAGATCGCGGGACACTAAAATAATCGAAATTAAGCTTTTTTTAGAGCAAATTTATTTACACTGATCAGGTATAACATTATGATATTAGAACATTCTAAATGGTGAAGTGAAGAACACTGATGATCTCTCCATCATGGCACCTGTTAGTAGGTGGGTATATTTATTAGGCAGCAACTGAACATTTTGTTGATGTGAGAATTTGACGTAAGGATTTCAGGTTGGCGAGGGACAAATTGTGACGGCTAGACGACTGGGTCAGAGCATCTCCAAAACCAAAACTCCATCTGCTGTGGTGCTCTAACCCAGTCGTCTAGCCGTCACAAAAACAGTCTGGTACAGAACCACACATGGGTGGAAAAGTCAGTTGTCCCAATACTTTTGGCATTAAAATGTTTAGCATGACTGGTGGTGTTTTGCAGAATTTACCAGTAAATCTCCGTTTCCTTCAGGAAGTGCTCCAGGCAGTCCCTGTAAAAACGAGAAGACCCGGTTAGATTTTTTTTTTTCAAAATCCAGAAAGAAAAAAAGTTAAATATTTAGACCAGTTTGTCCTGTAGTCATCATAAACAGACATATAGAAGATTTTTATTCAATATAATAACTGTGCACTTTCTACATTTTACAACTCTTTAGGTGTGAGGTGGACCACTTACAGGAGGCCCGTCTAGACCCGGGAGACCTGGAAGTCCTGGAAGACCTTCTGGTCCCTACAGAGAAGCAAACAAAGTCATAGTTATTCATTTATTTTATTTAGCATTTAAATAATAATAATATTTACAATAAATCGTCAAATAATGCATTACATCGATATACATAATTTTCCCCAGAATGTTCTGAGTTTCACGCCAGTGGTTTTGGATCGTAATTAATATAATTTCTCAGCAGTACAGTCAGCATGAGCAGTTCTGCAGTTAAGTGCCCATCAATGAACAGTTCACTGTCAGGGTCAGAGCGCAGCGTCAGCCATGATACAGTGCCCCTGGAGTACACAGGGTTAAGGGCCTTGCTCAAGGGCCCCAAGAGTGCCAGCTTGACAATACTGTGGTTTGAACTCTTGACATTCTGATCAGTAAACCAGAACCTTAACCATTGAGCTACAACTTCCCTTTTAGAAGCCATGACTAAAGACAATGATTGTTCACCTTTTGTGAAATCGAACACTGTATACAGGCATTACAGAGTCTCTTCGATGTGCAAACCCAATTAGAGCTTTAATCATTTCCAAACACACTCATCCTACATTTCTGCTGTCAGGTCTCCTGTCAGAACCCCAAGATTCTTCTTTTCTCATTCGTTTTTTTTAATTTTTATAAAACTGTCTCGTTCTGGCCATCACCTGTCCTCTGCTTTGCTTTTCGAGACTATTAAAAGACTCACCGAGGGTCCCTGAGGTCCTACACCACCAGGCAATCCATTAGCTCCAGGCAGCCCCTGAGATCACACACACACACACACACACACACATGCATTTTATTATAAAGTTTTTTTTTTTTTGTGTTATTTAACATATAAAGTGACAATCAGTGTCAGGAATTACAGGTAACTGTACTTACAGGAGCTCCAGGTCTCCCTCTGCCCTGAGAGACACAAAGACACAGGCTGATGTTATGAACTAATGAACCTCAACAACCAAACAGCTTAATAATAATAATAATAATAAAATAAAACTTTAAAAGTTGGCTAATAATAATTATCGTTATCTAAATGTTATGCTGAAGAAAGAATAATCGTGGAAACATGATGTATGAGGAACATGGGGAATGTCAAGTACTATGTAGTCCGGATAAAATTATGCCCTGGAAATGTAGGCCTCTGGGAATTGAGAGCAACAGTAACACTGGGAATATTCGACTCTGGAAGCATTAATCCATGTGAATACAGGGTGATAAGGAATAAAACACTAAACCTGGGGAATACATGAAAATATTAATCCTGATGAATTTAGGGATCTGAAAATATTAATCCTGTGTAATTTAGGGCTCTGGAATATTAATGCTAGGGAATTTAGGGATCTGGAATATTAATCATGCAGAATTTAAGGCTCTGGAATATTAAGACTAAGAAATTTAAGGTCCTGGGAATATTAATCCTGGGGAAGACAGGGCTTTGTATTATTACTTTTGGGGAATTTAGGGATCTGGAATATTAATCCTGTGTAATTTAGGGCTCTTGTAATATTAATACTGGAGAATACATGGCTCTGAAATATTAATCCTAAAGAATTTAGGGAGCTGGAATATTAATCCTGAGGAATTTATGGCCCTGGAAATATTAAGACTAAGGAATTTAAGGTCCTGGGAATATTAATCCTGTGGAAGACAGGGCAGGACATGGGAATAATAACATTTAGGGCCCGGGGATATTCTGGGACATTTTGGGCTCTGGAATATGAATCCTAAAGAAAATTTGGTCCATGGAAATATTAATCTTGAGGAATTTAGGGATCTGGAATATTAATCCTGTGTAATTTAGTGCTCTGGAATATTAATACTGGAGAATACAGGGCTATGAAATATTAATTCTGGGGAATTTAGGGATCTGGAATATTAATCCTGAGGATTTTATGGCCCTGGAAATATTAAGACTAAGGAATTTAAGGTCCTGGGATATTAATCCCGAGGAATTTAAGGTCCTGGGAATATTAAACCTGGGGAAGACAGTGCTCTGGAATATTACATTTGGGGAATTTAGGGATCTGGAATATTAATCCTGTGTAATATAGGGATCTGGAATACTAATCCTGTGGAATGTAGGGCTCTTGTAATATTAATACTGGAGAATACATGGCTCTGAAATATTAATCCTAAGGAATTTAGGGATCTGGAATATTAATCCTGAGGAATTTATGGCCCTGGAAATATTAAGACTAAGGAATTTAAGGTCCTGGGTATATTAATCCTGTGGAAGACAGGGCAGGACATGGGAATAATAACATTTAGGGCCCGGGGATATTCTGGGACATTTTGGGCTCTGGAATATGAATCCTAAAGAAATTTTGGTCCCTGGAAATATTAATCTTGAGGAATTTAGGGATCTGGAATATTAATCCTGTGTAATTCAGGGCTCTGAAATATTAATACTGGAGAATACAGGGCTATGGAATATTAATTCTGGGGAATTTAGGGATCTGGAATATTAATCCTGAGGATTTAATGGCCCTGGAAATATTAAGACTAAGGAATTTAAGGTCCTGGGAATATTAAACCTGGGGAAAACAGGGCTCTGGATTATTACATTTGGGGAATTTAGGGATCTGGAATACTAATCCTGTGAAATTTAGGGATCTGGAATACTAATCCTGTGAAATTTAGGGCTCTTGTAATATTAATACTGGAGAATACAGGGCTCTGAAATATTAATCCTAAAGAATTTAGGGATCTGGAATATTAATCCTGAGGAATTTATGGCTTTGCAAATATTAAGACTAAGGAATTTAAGGTCCTGGGAATATTAATCCTGTGGAAGACAGGGCAGGACATGGGAATAATAACATTTAGGGCCCGGGGATATTCTGGGACATTTTGGGCTCTGAAATATGAATCCTAAAGAAATTTTGGTCCCTGGGAATATTAATCGGGAGGAATTTAGGACTCTGGGAACATTAAACCTGGGGAATTTTAATCCATGGGAATATTAATTATGCAGAATTTTGGTCCCTGGAAATAATAATCCTAAGGGAATTCAGGTCCTGGAAATATCAACGCTGGAGAATTAAACAGGTGGGAATATCTGTCTCTGGCAACATTAATCCCAAACAAACACAAAGAATATTTGTCATGGCTGTAATGTTTCAGTGTGCACTTACAGGAGGTCCAGGTGGTCCGGCAGGTCCTTGGTCACCCTACAAAACACGAATATATCATTTATTAAAGAAAAAGAATCTTGCCTTAATGTATTAAGTCAAAACATAAGGAATATTGAAAGAAATAAAGGGCCATGAGAATATTAATCCTGGGGAATGTAGTGCCCTGGAATTATTAATCCTATTGGATGTAAATATTAATTCTGTAGTATAACGGGCTCTGGGATTATTCAAATTAAGAAATTCAGGGTTCCTGAGAAAATAATCCTATTGGAATTTTGGGCAATAGGAATATTATCCCAGGGGAATATAGGGTTCTGGGAATAACAATTCAATGGGAATAAAGGGCCTTGGGAATATAAACTTGGTGGTTTTTTAAAGAAAACTTCATGAAAAATGATTTACGGTTATTTAATAAATAATTGATGTATTTGTTTGTTTGTTTGTTTTTCAACACACCTTTAATAAAGAAAAGATGAGAATGAAATATTCCTCTTTAAAGCTTGTTAATGCTAGTGCATGCACACACACACACACACACACCACACACACACACACACACACACACACACACACACACACACGTATGTTTACAGGCTGTGTTTGATTTGACCGTGTGGTGTGAGCCGAGAGAAAAGTAGCTTTATTAGCATTCCAGTGCTAATGCTAACACCCGGTGATTTTCTGCTCGTGTGCACGACGGCTCTGAAGATAAACTCTGAGGTGTTTGTGCTGAACAGCTGATGCTAATCAACAATAAACATGCGTCTGGGTTTATTATCTCCAGACCTCTGAAAAGCTCGACACTAAGCAGATTTATTTGCGAGACAAACCCTTAAAAACAATTCTGCACCTTTTCTACAGTTCTACATCATCATCATCATCAGCATCACCTTCCTTAATCCTCCCCATCCCTTCAGGTTAATGCTGTGTTTTCATCTCCTCTGAGCTTCTCCAATTAAGCTTTCTAAGATCCACATTCCTGGCTGGATTAAAAGTCCAGAGGGATTCGGGGAAGTGGAGCTGACTGCTCGTTAATAACAATCAGCTCTGAGTAAAAGATTTCACGAATTTCAGATCAGAATTTCAGCTACATGAACAGAAACTTTGATCCATTTTGGATTCATGAATAACACTGTGTTACCTTTATATATTAACCATCGATTTCACACTTCCACCCTGATCATCTGACAAGTTCAAGATGGATAGATAGATAGATAGATAGATAGATAGATAGATAGATAGATAGATAGATAGATAGATAGATAGATAGATAGATAGATGTAAATCAGGCATGAGCATGTCTGAATCATTAACATGCATCTGTCTCACGTCTTCACTAATAATAAAGCTGTTGAAGTTAAATCCTGATGCTGTTTTCATTCTATTTCTGATTTAAACGTTTCCTTCAACTACCTGTGGGTTCAACGCTCTAAAGTCACACCTGAACTTCCAGCCAATCACAATTCACTATTCAGACAGACCGTGGTAGCATGACGTGTTCTCTAGAAGTGATAACCAGAACCGAAACCTTACAGGACGTCTTAGCCATTAATTATTAATAATGAATGTTATTATACATAAATAATAATTAGTATTATTGTTTACTTTAGATTCAAAGGTACTTACAACTTTTCCTGGAGGTCCATCTTTCCCCTGAGGCCCATCAGGACCTGGCCATCCCTTAAAAAAAACAAAAAACCACAACCTGAAGTTATAAATGCTGCATTTTAAACCTTTAACAACTCCATAGTACACTGTATGAACAAACGTTTGTGGACACCTGACCATAAGATTAATATCTGCCTCTTTGAACATCCCATTCCACATTTAGTCCCCATTTGCTGTTCCTCCACTAGATGTTTGGATTTTGTGTGCAATTCAGCTACAAGTGTGTCTGTAAGGTCAGGTACTGATGTAGGTGAGAAGGTGAAGAGGTTCCTGGGGTGCAGTCAGTGTTTACATTCATCCCAAAGGTGTACAATAGTATTGGAGCTCTGTAGCAGGAGATCTTCCACATCTTTCAACCCATGGAAAGCAGTTCTTCATGGAGCTGGCTTTGTGCATTGTCATGCTGGAACAGTGACCACTCTATAACGGCTCCACTGATTCCTTCATCTTCTACCAATGCACCACTCTTTTTCCATCCTCTAACACTTCTTGACTGATCCCTTCATCCTCTACCACTGCTCCACTCATCACTTCATCATCTACCACCGCTCCACTAATCCCTTCATCCTCTTCCACTGCTCCACTCATCCCTCCATCCTCTACCACTGCTCCACTCATCCCACCATCCTCTACCACTGCTCTACTCATCCCTCCATCCTCTACCACTGCTCCACTCATCCCTTCATCCTCTACCACTGCTCCACTCATCCCACCATCCTCTACCACTGCTCTACTCATCCCTCCATCCTCTACCACTGCTCTACTCATCCCTCCATCCTCTACCACTGCTCCACTCATCCCTCCATCCTGCACCACTGCTCCACTCATCCCCCCATCCTGCACCACTGCTCCACTCATCCCACCATCCTCTTACACTGCTCTACTCATCCCTCCATCCTCTACCACTGCTTTACTAATCCCTCCATTCTCTACTACTGCATTTTTTTACAGAACATCTCACATCACATTTCCCAAAGGCAGAGTAATATATAGTAAATATAATCATACTTACATCTATTCCAGGAAGTCCAGGCAGTCCAGGTTTCCCTGCCGTCCCTGGGATTCCGGCTTTCCCTTTAGGTCCCTAAAGAAACGTCACCAAACCTGATCAGTGCAGTGAAGGACCTGATGTAACTCTCAGGTAAATGTAACACACATGGTTTATGAAGTTATACTGTAGCACTTTAAACATTACTTATAATAAAGTCATATAAAAAAATAACAAAGTTGGATGTCATGTGACACAAGATGAAAAGCATTTCATTAGTCTAATTAGTAACCTGATTATGAAATAACTTGTTTATATTTACACCACTTTACACATTTTTTTAAATTTGTTTCTGTCTGAGAAAAAAGAATAAACAAATATCAATAATAATGGCACATGTATGATTTTTTTGTTATTGATCTAAATGTATTTGAATCTGGATCATCTTTATCTACATATAAACATCTTTAATATCTAAATATGTCCATTCATTAATGTATTTATAATATTTGTACATTCATTGTTCAGTTGGGTTTTTTGTTTAGTTATTTAATAAATTCAGTCGTGCGGACCGAACAAAACATACGGGTTCACTGCTAACCAGTTTCCTCTTCTTATTTATTTATTTATTTATTTATTTATTTATTTATTTATTGTTGGTTTACTAATTTGTTAATTATTTCTTTCTTTCTTTATGCTATTATTTATAGTATTGCTAGTGCTATTATTATTATTATTATTATTATTATTATTATTATTATTATTATTATTATTTGTGTTATTATTTATTGTTGGTTGTTTGGTTTATCTGTTTATCTGTTTATCTATTTATTTATTTGTTTCTTCATTCAAACAGCATTCTTACAGACCAAAAAACATACCAGCTATATATACATACCATTATTATTATTATTATTATTATTATTATTATTATTATTATTATTATTATTATTATTATTATTATTATTATTGCTGTTGTGGTTGTTGTTAGTATTTGATTTGTTTGTTTATTTAGCTTGCTTGCGTAATCTTACATACTCAAACAATATAAAAGTTAATTGTTGACCAGTTTATATTTACATCTATTATTATTATTATTATTATTATTATTATTATTATTATTATTATTATTATTATTATTATTTGGTTAGTTGGTTCCATTATTTTATTATTTTATTATGTTACATACTTGACCAGAACAAGTTTTAAACAGTTTATATTTTTCTTCTTCTTCTTCTTCTTCTTCTTCTTAATAGTAGTAGTTGTTGTTGTTGTTGTTGTTGTTTATTAATTGCCCAGGTTTTTTTTTTCTTACAATTCTAACAAAACCCTACAATACAGATAAATTAGAAAATATCGTATTTTCTAATAAACGTCTGTGGAACAGCAGAATATACAGCTTTACTTTAATACATTTGAATGTAGAGTAAGAACACTGTATATAAGAGACATCTTTCCTCTAAAAGTTTATATTAATTTTTTTAAGTCGAAATGACATTTGATCTACTTCTCATTCTTTTATTTGGATTATTTAAGTTATAACATATTAGTTGAAGCTTCCAGCACCTCATGTGATCTACAGGTATAGAATATTGCGTTATATAGACCCTATAGGTGTAAAATATAATAAGAATAATGTAAAATCATAGAAAGTAGAATAAAACGGTAGATTACTGTTAATGTATCAGAGAAGAAAGGAATGTGTTGAGTGTCGAACAAAAACCTCACACATTTGTTGTTTTGTAAGAGTTATAACTACTTACAGGCTTTCCAGCAAGTCCAGACGGTCCTCTCTTTCCCTGCAGAGGACGCAATAAAATCAAGCATCAGTTCAGCATCCTGCTTTAAGAAGTCACTGATCTCTAGATTAGATTTTTCTCATATTGTTTTAAATCGTCTAAGACTTTTTACTTACAACTCTCGACTTTTACTATAAAAATAACTCCTAGTCCTTTTCTGGTTTAAATCGAATGAAAGAAATTTGAATCTATGCGTGTAAAATAACCTACACTGCCAAAAGTATTGGGACAACTGACTTTTCCAATCATATATGCATAAAATTTTGCCTTCACTTGAACTAGGAGACCCAAAACCTGTTCCAGCATGACGATGCCCCTGTGCACAAAGCAAACTCCATTAAGATCTGCTTCACATGGTTTCTTCTGCTATAAACCCTAATGAACACCTTTGGGATGAATGTGAATGCTGACTGCATTCTGGAGGTTATTATAACAGCAAATGGAGACTAAATGCGGAATAGCATTATCATAATAATTGTATCTGTCGAGTTTAGGAGTAAATTAAACCTCAATATACTGCATGTGAAGATTCCGGGCTTCAGAAATCCTATAATCCATTAACATGATGATGAAAGCGATGTTATTAAATATGTAAAATTCTATTTGTGTAATGCTTCATATATATACTGTATATATTGTTCCAAAGCAGCTGTACAATAGAAGAAAAATGGAAATGGAAAAAATTGAAAAATTTCCATTGTACCAGACTGTTTCTATTAATTACAGTCCAAATACATCTTCATGGTTTTGGAGTTGAACCAGTACAGTTCCCTCGTGGATCTTTAGGATGTCCTCATCTCAAGCGGCAGCGAGTGGTTTTCAATTGAATGAACTTTATAGCAGCATGAAAATTGGCACTGCATTGGAGCAAAAACTTTGATATTTCATGATATCAGTTGCATCCCAAAGTTTACTTATGCAAATATAGAAGGCCATTTTGTAGTAGAAATATTGTGAGTAAAGAAGCTGCAGTTTAGCTGCAAAGTTTTGCTTGAGTAGCAGAGCAGGTGTGGAGCGACCGAGAGCTAGTGTTGAATTAAAAAAAAGAAAATTCAACATGGCCGACTCCAGTGGACAAGATAACGAACCAAATTTGATCTGAATTCTTGTCCTGTTTTGTGTTATTTATTTTTCCAAATATACAGTATTCCACTAAAGCTAGCCGCGTCACACACTGTTTCTCTTCAGCTGGAAAATGACGATACAGTAAACACGGGGGGAAAGTAATGAATTCGATTTACTACCGTTACTGTAAGTGAGTCGTTTTTTTGTACTACTTTTTTTTTAAGTAGTTAAAAAAATCTGTGATTTTACTTTTATTTTATGTTTGTTTTGTTTGAAATATTGTATTTAACTACATTTTAAATCATAGCCATTGCTGAGTAAAAAAACAAATACAGGAAAATAATAAAAGGTGAAAAAAAAAAATATAGAAAAAAACCCGTAAACTACGCCACTGATTGGTTGATGGGCGGAGAGCAAACGCGCTAAACTCAAAAGAAAGAAAGATGGAGACGGACAAGACAGACAGCAGTGATGCAGACCGAGCGGAAAACCAAATGCTCAACGTCGGAATTTTTTATCTGCATTTGCACTTTCTTACATTATCATAAACGACATTTAATCTTGAGATTTTTTTTTTTTTGTCATGGTCATGGACTGTAGTGTGTGTAGTGTATTTTTAAAAATAATTGTATTGATATCGGTTTTTTTGTTTTTTTGTGAAATTGACTTTTTACTTTTATTTGAGTAGATTTTTAGACTGGTAAATTTTCATTAAAGTTACTTTTACTTGAGTAAAAAAAAAACAATTATACTACATACTAGTATACTACATGATGTATTTAGTTTTTTTTTTTGTTTCCCCTTTTGAATCAGAGGAGACCTCAATTTGTTACTAGAAATGCATCCTGTAACAAAGGACAGGACAGTGGTAATATTGCATCATAAAATAGAAGAGCCAATCATAATCCAGTATGCAAATGAAGACTGGGAAGTTCACTAGAGTGGATAGTAAAGTATGCAAATTTATTGGACTGCTGTATTTCTGTTTTTAGACGTTTTTTCAGGGTGTTAACTGTAAAATTACTTATTAGTAAATTGAGTTATAAAATGTATACATTTCTTATTAGACGCATTGTGTGTCTGACCTTCATGATCTGACTGATAGTATTTTTATTTTATGAGTCAGAAAATGTTGGGTAAAGCTACAAACTAAAGCGGGAGGAACTGAAAAAGGGTGGAAGGGTAGACGTAGCATGGAGGGTAGGAAATGTGTGTGTGTGTGTGGGGGGGGGGGGGAATAACATTAGAAAGGTCTTTTTGATTTCAGAGACTGTATGAATGAGTTCTGTGTTCCAGTCTTCTACGCTACTTTGCTACTCTGCCGCCATTTATACAGGAAACAGGCCGTGTGTTTTCTTAGTAAACTAACCTGCGTTTTTTGCACCTTTGCCCTTCTGTGATTGTTCATTTAAGCACTAACAGTTAACAAGCAAAAACACAGGGAACGGGAATGTCAGTGCGAGTGCTGGATGCTAATCTGTAGATCCGCAAAGAAAAGAGACGATAAAAAATCCTAAAATTTAGACATTTCTATAAAACGTGATATTTAAGTTTGATAGCGAACTGTGACCTGCTTTATACATATTAATATAGAAATGTGTTTGTCACATGTACATAAAAGCACAGTGAAATAGTTTGAGAGCTTCCAGTATGTTAGGAAGCTTGGGTCAGAGCCCAGATCAGCCATGAATCAGCACCCCTGAATCAGAGACGGTTAAGGGCCTTGCTTAAGGGCCCCAAGAATGGCAGCTTAATAGTATTGGGCTTGAACCCTTCCCCCAAAAAATCCTTCTGATCAATAACCCAGAAATATATATATATATATATAATTTAAAAAAACAAGTATTAATTCTTACTTTAATTTTAAAGTAAGAATTGCAAACAACTTGGCTGTTCAGAGGTCTATGATCTTTGGCTTTTGAATGGAATAATATGGTTAAAGGTTGATCTTATTAGCAATTTCCAATGAATTCAACTCATACAACATGTATATGTAATGCTCCAGCATGTCCTGCACAAACCTGGTGTTACAGACCTTCTCTCTAACAGTCCTTCTGACATTCTGAAGGACAGATACCCGTTTTATCAATGACATTCATTAGGGTTCCATTTAATGAGGATTTATAAGAATCAGGTTCCTTTTATTTTTAATTTTTTTAATTACCATCTTTTTTTCTACCTGCGTTTAATTAGATTTTAATAACTGTAATAAGTGCAGTAGAGACGATGCCCTACGATTCGCATCCGAACAATTTATATTGATATCTATAAAATTAAATAAAAACCAAAAAAAGTCTAAAGCTTAAAAGGGATAAAATAATGAAATACTTATTAGTTTATTTATTTATTTATTTATTTATTTATTTGTGATTAATATTTTATTAGTAATTTATTCTATAATTAAAAAATAAATAAAATAAATAAAATAAACAATTGGTTCCTCTCAGATTTTTAAATTGTCTCATGACGATCTTTTCCTGTCATTTCGCTCCTAATCCGATCGGGACTCAAATATAAAGTGAATATAAATTGGGGGATGAATTCACAGTTTTATTATGTATATTTATTTTTGCAAGTTGTAATCTTATTTGCGATATAACGTCGTAATTTGAAGTCTGAAAATTTTTTGCTGCGAAAAAAAAAATGCCACCGAGTTGCTCCATAGCTCCACCCCTCAGTGACACTGGAAAGAAAAAAGGGTGCGAAGGTGGAGCTTTGATTTCTTTAATAAATCCTACGCAAATTTTTAGCTACTCACAGCTAACAAGAAGTTCTTTTTTTTAACTCGAACACCATCTCGAATATTCTCCCAATAATAAGATTCCTCCAATAATAAGATTCGCAGAATTACGGCAGAATTGAAAGGACATTGTGAAATCGAATAACGATATAACAGCAAAAAAATTCATTCTGAGCAAAAACTTTTTTTTTTATAATAAAATAAAAAAAATCACAAAAAATGTTTGTCTGGTGTTGAAATGTATATTAAAAGCGTCTTGATCAATAATCCATAGTCAAAATCTGTTTACTTTTCGGTTCACTTACATCAATGCCATCTCTCCCTGGGGGTCCTGGTAGTCCTGTAGGTCCTGGAGGTCCAGGTAGCCCACGAGATCCAGGTGACTGAAACACACACACACACAAAATATATATATATATTCCAGATCATAATCAATTTTTTTACACGTTTATGTATTTACTTATATCTGTCTATCAAGACATTGATACACACACTTCTATGAAGTTCCTCACGTTAATCGTTTACCTGGACTTCGATCCAAATCCCTAAGGTATCATTTCAACCAATTTTCCTCCGAAATCAACTATTAAAAATTGTGCGATTTTCACAGGGTTGAAACGGTGAACAGCTTCTGTATTAACAAGAGTGTATTGATGCCAAGCGCCAGGAGGTCGCCGCATTTCAGCAGTGCACAAGCTACGGGTTTGGAACAAAGGTGACATTGTGAGGAGGAGGAGGAGGAGGAGGAGGAAGGCTAACCTCAGAGAGCTCTGCATTCCTCAGCCGGACTTCACAAAGTTCACAGTAACGTGAAAAGTGTTCTTCATAAACAAAGCCACTAGGTCAATATTGTAGAAGAGCGTGTAACCATGAGGTGAAATTCCTACATCTAGAAATGCACTTTGCACTAATCCAATTTCGTGAGTGTGTATCGACTCGACTTCTACAAATCCAACAATCATCATGCGTACGACATCCAATAATATACAACATGTTATGCTATAAAATGAAGCAGTCTTAGAGATTAAACATAATGAGAGACTGGATCACGGAGATAAATCAAAAGGTTCTCAGAGGATCTAAAACTTCATTAATCCAGTTCTAAGTACTAAAATTAGATACTTATCAACACACTCTTCCTCATTCACCTGCATTGCCATGAGATACTGAGAACCAGAAGGCCTTCTGCATGGACTATCGATCATCTCGTATTAAATGTAAATCCATTACACTCAATCTGTAACTTTTCATCACTCAAGACCCCCAAACGTGATCCTTCACCTGGACCCTCAGCATCTCAGCAAAAACTCTCCATTACCCCACCATCCTTCATACTCACCTGAGCGAGGGATGAGGCCAAAAGCTGGCAGAGAATAAGCAAGCCCAATGCTGAGAACATGGCCATGGCTTTCGTCCGTTCCCTCAGCTGGAAGAAGACGAGTGGATTCCCCCCAGTTCCTATGAACACGCTTTCTCCACACGGACGCAGAGCTCCTGAGTGCCTTTCCCTGCTGATTCCAGATAAACCGGAGCCTCCAGCCCAAAAAGGGGGGAGGGATGGACAGACAGGGCAAAGGAGAGGACAGAAAGAGGCGGAGGTGGGCAGGAACGAAAGTGGGAGGCATTCAGGAGACTGTGGAGTCGTGAGGAGCAAAATAGAGGGAATGAAACCTGAGAGTTCTTTGGGAAGTGTGTGTGAAAGGAGCGCTCTGAATCCGATCTCTAAACTAATAATCAGGAAAATCGGATTTCTTATCTATCTATCTATCTATCTATCTATCTATCTATCTATCTATCTATCTATCTATCTATCTATCTATCTATGATTTTTTTATATTACTTATATTATAATATTTTACTATATTCAAATTAGACTATGATTAAAATTTTGTGGACACCTGAGCAAACATTTAGTCTTCATTTGCTGTTATAATAACCTCCAAGGTGTTCCACTAGATGTTCCACTAGATGTTCGTGGAGATTCATTCAGCTCCATGGCTGTTAGTAAAGTCAGGTTCTGATGGAGGTGAGAAGGTGAGGAGGTTCCTGGGGTGCAGTCAGCGTTCACATTCATCCCAAAGGTGTTCAATAGGGTTTGTAGCAGGAGATCTTCCACACCATCCCATGAAAAGCAGATCTTCATGGAGTTGGAACAGTTTTGAGTCTCCCACTTGAACTGAAAGGGAGATTTCAAGATTTCACATTTCAAGACTTCCTCTACAGTTGTGTGCCTCCAACTTTGTGGGAACTTTTTGTGGAAGAAGCACATGCAGGTGCATCAAAAGAATTAGAATATCATTAAAAAGTTGATTTATTTTAGTAATTCAATACAAAAAAGTGAACCTGGTATATTATACAGATTCCTCACACACACACTAATTCAACATTTGAATACTTCATAAGACCAATCAAAACATTTTGAGTGAATTGTTGGTCTTCTGGAAAGTGTGTTGATTTACTATATCTGTACTAAATATTCGGTCGAGACACGTTTTGCTTTAATTACTGGAGGTGATCAGTCTGTGGCACTGCTGAGGTGGTGTGGAAGCCCAGGTTTCTTTGACTGTGGCCTTCAGCTCATTTGCACTTTTTGGTCTCATTTTCCTCTTTGGGTCCCCTGGTGGTCTAGTGGTTAAGATGCAGCGCACCACAGAGATTCTCCATGGGGTTTAGGTCTGGTGAGTTTGCTGGCCAGTCAATCAAACCAACACCATGGTCATTTAACCAACTTTTGGTGCTTCTGGCAGTGTGGGCAGGTGCCAAATCCTGCTGGAAAATGAAATCAGCATCTCCATAAAGCTGGAAGCATGAAGTGCTCTAAAACTTCCTGGTAGACGTCTGTGCTGACCTTGGACCTTATAAAACACAGTGGACCAACACCAGCAGATCACACGACTCCCCAAACCACCACTGACTGTGCAAACTTCACACTGGACCTCAAGCAGCTGGATTCTGTGCCTCTGTTCTCTTTTTCTTCCACACTCTGGAACCAGATTTCCAAATGAAATGCAACATTTTCTTTCCTTTCATCTGAAAAGACGACTTTGGCCCACTGAGCAACAGTCCAGACCTTTTTGCCCTTTGTCCAGGTAAGACACCTCTGACGTTGTCTCTGGTTCAGGAGCTGCTCGACACGAGGTATACATCAGTTGTAGCCCATGGAGACGTCTGTGTGTGGAGGCTCTTGAAGCACTGACTCCAGCTGCAGTCCACTCTTTGTGAATCTTCACAAATTCTGGAATCTGCTTCGCTTCACCTTTTTCTACCAGTTTTTCCTTCCATTTAACTTTCCATTAATGTGCTTGGATACTGCACTCTGTGAACAGCAGCTTCTTCAGCGATGACCTTTTGTGTCTCACTCTCCATGTGCAGGGTCAATCCTCGTCTTCTGGACAACTGTCAAGTCAGCAGTCTTCCTCCATGAGTGTGGAGCCTGAACCAGACTGAGACGCCATTTAAAGGGTCAGGAAACCGTTGCAGGAGTTTGGATTTAATGAGCTGATTAGTGTGAGACACCACGAGTCTCTAATATCAAACTTTTTCACAATATTCTAATTTTCTGAGGTACTGATTTTTGGGTTTTCATCAGCTGTGAGCCAAAATCATCACAATAAGACGAAATAAACACATGAAATATATCAGTGTGTGATGAATTTATATATTATACCAGTTTCACTTTTTGTATTAAAATACTGAAATAAATCAACTTTAAAATAATATTCCAATTTATTGCAATGCACCTGTGGGTGGGTGGAAAAGGCAGGTGTTAACACCTGTTAATGCGTGTCCTCGGTCCATAAAAATACTTTGATTCTGGTTTACTGCCGGTTTGTAAACACCTACAAAGTTTGGAAACATCTGGTGGTTTATGGTTGAAACGTTCCTTATGTTTCAATACAACAAACTTACAACACAAGACAAACACACAAGAATTTGACAGTGAACGAGTGGATGAAAGTTCTGTGGAGTCCAAATTGGACATTTTTGTCTCTACCAGAAGAACTTGTGTACGATGGAGAACAGGAGAGAAGATGTGATCAGACTCCCCTCACCCCCATACTCACACATAGGGGTGGAAGTTTAATGGTTTGGCCTTGTTTTAGAGCAGGGAAGGTTCCGGAAAAAGTGAAAGAAATCCTAAACCAACACCATGTAATTCCGTCTGGACTTTTTGTCTTTTTGTACGGCGAAGTCGGTTCCAATGACCGACCCCAGCCACTCTTAGTGCCGGTCCCAAGCCCGGATAAATGGGGAGGGTTGCTTTAGGAAGGGCATCCAGCGTAAAACATGTGCCAAATCAAACATGCGGATGATCCGCTGTGGCGCCCCCTAATGGGAGAAGCCGAAAGGAAAGGAAGTCGGTTCCAATGAGCTGCAGTCCAGAAGGAATTGCATGGTGTTGGTTCAGGATTCCGTTCACGTTTCTGGAGTCAAAGTGTTATTTAAAGAGCAAACAGACGTCTGGAGTGATATTTATTATGGAACCACCTGCCCAGTCACCGCACCTCAATCCTACTGAAGAATGAAATCTCCAACTAGTGAAGAACATCTTTAGCGAGAAGTATATCAGCTGAACGTTTGGAGAAACAAAGTGTCCAGATGCTGAGAGCGTGTGAAGCTGTTCTTCATGCTAAAGGAGGATTTTTCACTGAAAATAAAATGGAACGTCTGGACATTTAGAGATTTGTTTGATGAAAAAAAATCTTGATACTGTTAGATTGCTGAATTTGTTACTTAGAAACTAAAGGAAGCTTTTCACAGCGTATTTTTTAGGTTTTCACCCCAAAAGTCCCAAGTTCTGACGTTTCCTACAGTACGAGATGATAAGACTAAGCGATTAAAGTTTGTCATTCTATTTAATCGAAAACAATCAGAATATAATTCACCTTAAAGACTCAATACACTTACTAGCCACTTTATTAGGAACACGTCCAACATGCTCTTTTATGCTAATC
Source organism: Silurus lanzhouensis (assembly GCA_039877035.1). NCBI lineage: Eukaryota > Metazoa > Chordata > Actinopteri > Siluriformes > Siluridae > Silurus > Silurus lanzhouensis. Next base: position 426,702 of record JBCEWE010000215.1, read on the forward strand.
AATTACTCAATCTGCCAATCAGGTGGCAGCAGAGGAAGGGATAATATTAGGTCAAAACATAAAACTGTGGAAAAAAATTCATCTCAGTAATCTTGGTGCCAGATATCCAATCAAAGAATGTAAAGAAAACCAAAAAACATCCAGCAGAAAAAAAAAAAAGCCTCAGTCTGGTGGGGGTGGTACAATAGCTCGAGGAATACATCACAATACTAAAGCTCTGAAGAACGCAAAATACCACAGGTCGACCGATTTATCGGTTTCGGAACTATTGGCTATTAGGAAAAAAAAAAAAAGATACCAACAGTTTTTCCGTCTCCCAGTGTGCTGTCATTACAAGAGCGGGCTCTAGAGGCGAATCCCTGACATTACACACTGTTTGTATTTACGTGTGAGACGTCGTGCTGCACGGAGAGCGCTATATTATATTTATTAATTATATATATATATATATATATATATATATATATATATATATACACATTTATGTTTTTCATTTAGCACATTTTCAAAATTCAGTAGGTTTTTTTTGTAATAAAGTTCAGTAGTATTTAAAAATGTTTTTTTTCAGTATCCATTTTAAAAAAACGTCAATCGGTCGATTAATCAGTTATCGGCGAGTACGATCCAACCAAGCTATCGCTAACGGTCGACCTCTAGTAAACCCTGTTCCCGGCTGGATGCACCTCTTTATGACTACGATGTGAACAGTGTAATAAAGGCTACTTGCAGTGTGGTAATAAAGATTTCGTCGATTTCGTTTTAAATGTAATGTAAAAAATAAATAAATAAAAAAGGTGAAGGTGCTTTTTACTTGTCAATTATAAATTACAAAAAAATTCTTCCTTTGTATAGAAAGCTGGAGTCAGCCATAATACAGAGTCCCTGGAGCACAAAGGGGTTAAGGGCCGAGCTTAAGGGCCCAACAGTGGCAACTTGGCAATACTGTGGCTTGAACTTTCAACCTTCTAATCAGTAACCCAGAGCCTTAAGCACTGAGCTTCGTAATAAAATGGCGAGTGAAGGTATATTTTTATCTCAACTTTTATTCCACCGTCTCCACCTCCGAGCTTTAGAACTGTTCACTCTGCACTTCATAGTAATACAATCAGGAACGTGTATTCAAGTACCTCGGTGTAGGTCTCGGTCAAAACCCTTTAAACTGACGGAATACTGTTCATTCGTTACGCTTTTTCTTTTGTACATCACAATAAATATTTCAGTTCCAATTCCATGAACAGGCTCCCAAATAGAAAAGTGCTAACGAGAAACAGATCGTCTCCTCCACGTCTCTTCCTTTTGCTCGAACCAGAACTCAATAATTTAATTGCAAACATGAAAAGAAAAAAAAAGAAGAAGGGGAACCAACCCAGTCAGGCCATGATATAAAGTCTTCCATATACAGGTTACACATCGTTTTCCTAAAAATGACCTTTATAATGACCTCTTTTTCACCTTTTCAGCAAACAAACAGAAAAAGCATGAAGTTCATCCCGTCTTCAAGGAAGAGATTTCACATTGGTATTATGAAGTTCATGACATTCGTTCTTGCTCGGTTTATTTTTATTTTCAAAATGAGCGTCTCTTTATAGATATTAATTTATCGCAGGTTTTGTTTACGCCTCTCCGGGATGAGTGTCCATCAGCTCAGCTTCGTCCGTACCGTTCGGTTTCTCTCCGTCTTTCGTGTCCGAGGGAACGAGTTTCACGAGCAAACCAGTGGAAAAAGTGTCTCGAGGAGATTTTATATGATCGGAAATCCCTAAGCCGATATTATCCTTGGTTCTGGGCAGTTTTCCCGCCCGTTCGGTACGCGGTGACGACTTCAGGCTGTGTTTGGGGCTTTCAGAGACTTTTTCCAAACCTGTTCCTTTCCGAGACGGAGATGAAATGTTCTTGAGATCTTCATCGGATTGTACCTGGGTCATTTCCTGATCCGATTTAGCCGACACGATCTCGGGCGGTTTGATCGGATTCTCTTCTTCGTCGCTCTTAAGCGTGCTCGTTTCACTGCCCGAGTGGTCCGTGTCTCCGTTATCGGCGTGGTCGCCGTTGTTCAAAGTGGACATCTCCAATGAAGAACCTTCATCCTTCGGATCCGAGTCGGCCGATGAACTTTCGTCTCTCGGATCCGCGTCGAACGGCGAACCTTCGTCGCGCGTGGACTCGTCTTCCTCTCGTTTCTCTCCGTCTCTCTTGTTTCTACTCGCCTCGGCTTTGTTCTTGAAGCGTTTCTGGATCCTTCTCGGGCACCACACGAATTTGTCTTTCGGCTCGAAGTGCTGGAAGGCGAAGCCGAGGAGCTCGCGGCGCTTGCGCTTGTTGCGCACGGCGAACAGGAAGTAGTCGAGCACGCTGCGCTTCACGCTGTTTAGGTTCTTCTTCACCAGCGTCTCCTCCAGGAAGAAGTGCACCAGAGGAGCCTGGTAATGCTCAAAGCCAAGCTCGCCCAGACACTTCAGGATGCGCGTGATCCTCAGGTTGTTGTGCATGTTCCTGAAAGAACACAGCCAATGATATTTTTATCAATCAGGGCCTGAATAGAAGAACGTATGTAAAACACAGTATCTCACAAAAGTAAGTGCACCCCTCACATTTCAGCAACCATGCTAGTATCTTCTCAAAGGCTCGTACTGATACTACACGCAATGTGTGAGGCGGAGACTAAACAAACTTGCCACTTAATGTGATGATCGCATTGGGTACACGTGCACCGAAAGTCGTGTGTCAAAACAGAAAATGAAGCGTTAATTGGATCTGTTCGTTATAAAAAAAATATATATTACAGGATAGTTTCATGATGCGTAATGCTCAAAAATCATCAGGTCCCACAGATGATATATGGGTGCCAATATTTATAAGCACCTCAATGCAGGTGCTGATTCGTCTCCGTTTCATGACTGTATTATTACATAAAAATTTTGCTAGCTCTTTTCAAACTGTGAACGTCAGCACAGAAGATAGATATAAATACATCTCTGTGTGTGTGTGTGTGTGTGTGTGTGTGTGTGTGTGGGTGTGTGTGTGTGTGTATACACACGGTGTGACTCACCGCTCCAGATTAGCGAAGCGTTCCCTCCAGTTCTCGGCACGTCGCACCTCGCCGGTCTCTCTGTCGATCAGCTGGATGCCATAAAAACCCAGCATGAGCTCGTAGGAATCAACCAGACGCCTTTTTGCCTCTTCATTCTCTCGAAACGCCTGCAGAGAAAACACACACACACACACACACTCTCGTATACACTCACAAGTACACAGCACAATAACACTGTGCGGTATTATATTTCAGATGAAGCTGCCATGCTGGTTTGGTGGAGACGTTTAACTCTGCAGGAAATACCAAAATATTAATATTACCAAAAGTATTGGGACACCTGAGTTCTCTATCCATATCTGGTTCTTCTTCAAACTTTAAGCACAAACTTGGAGGCGCACGATTGGTTCATTATGATTCATTAGGAGTACACATACATACATACATATCTATCCATTAAGGGTAGATCGGATACGTGACATTTGTATCGCAAAGCATCGTTTTTTAACATATTTCAATACAATTATTAGTTTTATTATTTAGAAAGTGACCAATAATTTGTGGTCAGTATTTCTGGTGTCTCTCGAGCGCGTTCTCTCGGCGCCGCCGGCGCTACGTGAACATGACGCATCACGCCGCTACGGAGAGCGAGGCGTGTCCCGAGAGTCACATAGAATACAGATTAACATGGCAGAGGTAGAGCTGTAACTTCCTGCACACACACAACAGGAAAAAGAGATCAGAAGGCACTCGAGTAAAGTGATGATTTGCTGTTGGTCTAAACCAAAAAAAAATTTAAGTGAACGATTTGTACCATATAGAATTAATCAGAATCCGATTTTTCCCCAAATCAATCGCATTGCAGTGTGATGGAAAAGATCTGATGCTGCTCCATCGTGCATCGTGTTGAGATGAACTGAAATCGTATCGTGTTGCATCGCAATAGGGGGGAATCGTATCGCGTATCGCTAGCTGCTTTAACTAATCTTTAATGTAACGTAGCATCCCTACTTTCTCTCTCTCGCTCTCTCTCTCTCTCTCTCTCTGTGTGAATGTCTCTCGTCCTAATTCTTACCTGGATTTCCTTCTTGGTCAGCTCAGTAGCCAGGTAATTCACTCCCGGCTCCCGCAGAGGAAACAACCTACAAAACAGATGTTGTGTTTGTTCTGAAACAGCTGGAAATAAATAATAATTTTAAAAAGCACGTAATGATCTCAGCACTTACCACTGGATGTACGAATGAACTCTTTCGAGTCTTTTATAATCCGATTTCCACTCGCTGTGAAACGTCTCGATGGACACGTCTGGAACACAACGAAATCTCTCGTTAAATACACGTCTCGTTTGTTACTTTACTCAGAAATACGGATTAATTCAGAGACACACACACACACCATCAGGAGACGACTTTATCTCGTTTAGGTAGAACTTTAAATTCGGCATTCTGTCCTCTGTACAGTCTTCATCGTTGAGGTTCTGAGGAGAGACGAGATTTAAAAAATAAATAAAATCAGGGAAAAGCAACATTCTGAATTTCAGGCATTTTAGTGTTGTGCTGTTTTATATCTCATACACCACAGCAATCTGCAGAATAATGATTGCGGGGTAATATAGTGAGGTCACATGATGTTTGTTAACCAATTATATAACGGAACTGAAAAAACTCCAGCAACATGGACATGTGACATGTCAAAACACCCGGCACAGTGCGGAGAGTCGCTTTCTGGCCACCAGGCTGATGCCACGTGACGTCACATGCTCATTAGTTACGTGCAAAAAAGAAATCTCCAGCAACAGTTAACATGTGACATGTCAAACCGCTCAGCACAGCAGGGAGAGTTGATTTCTGGGTAATATAGTGTTGCCATGTAATCTAAATTCCCCCACCCTTGTTAAAAGCATGTGGAACTGTTTCACACGCTTTGAGGTGACAACAAAGCTGCCTGTGTTCTTCAGGAAATGTAAATACAAGTTATTTTTTATTTGATGAAGAACTGTGAATATATAGCATTTTTTTTTTTTAATGCAGCTTGTTTATATTTACATTTCTGGCATTTGGCAGACGAACGTATCCAATTATCTATTTTTTACAACTTAGCAATTGAGAGTTAAGGGCCTTGCTCAGGGGCCCGACAGTGGCGTCTTTCTCAATGGTGGTGGTATTTAATCTTACGACCTTCTGATTTAAAATCCAAGATAATCCTAACTGAACCACCTGTAAAACTGAACCGTCTGTTCTGCTGTTACAGAACACCTTCTGACCAATCGTGAGCTCAGAAACTAGCTGAAGAACCCGTCGTGGAACTCTATAGAACCATATAGAATCCGCTTTCTAGTGAAAGTACCTGCTGAAACAGAGACATGAGATCACAGGTCAGTACTCACTGGATAGTTGTGTCTGTAGTTCTGCATGTCTTTAGCTGCCCGGATATTTCTCGAGGAGGAATTGGACCACTGTGAGAAGAGAAAAGAAACAGAAAAGGAATTCAATTCTAATATTTAAAAATAGGACAACATTTTTATGAGCTCCTGCTCCTTATGAGATCCTTTCACTCGAACAGGATTAACAGGATGGATTATGACAAATTACAGTCCCCCATTATCATAACCTCCACTCTTCTGGGAAGATGTTCCACTAGATGTTGTGGAGATTCATTCAGCCACAAGGGTGTTAGTAAAGTCAGGTACTGATGTGGCGGAGAAGGTGAAAAGGTTCCTGGGGTGCAATCACCGTTCCCATTCATCCTAAAAGGTGTTCCATAGGGCTTATAGCAGGAGATCTTCTACATCTTTCAACCCATGTGAATCAGATGTTCATGGATCCGGCTTTGTGCACAGATGCATTATCATGCAGGTTGGGGTCTCCTAGTTCAAGTGATAAGGAAAGATTTCATGTTAGAGCATCCAAAGACGTGTTTCCAGATTTGTGGTAGAATTTGGGGAAGAAACACATACGGAATGTGGAAACTTCCAACTATATTAATTCCTCAATGCCGACAGAGTGATTTTGCGCAGTGAGAAAAAGAAAAACGAGTGCACATCTTTCCAAACCGGACAGATTTTAGATCACAGGGCAAACGAAAAACAGACGCTGTCTAAAAATACCCAGCAAAGCTCCTACTGAGACGCGGAAGCAGGGAGATGATCTGGTGGCACAGACAGGGAATTCTGACTGCAGAAAAATCCAAAGCACGTCGTAAACGTGTCTCTGTGGTGAAGACGCATGACATCTACTTCAGTACGTTTTCTGTGGTTCCATGTTGGATCCTGAGATCTGTGTGAGCTTCGTCCCCAAATCATGATAGCAAGAGGACTGGTGTTCCATTCCAATGGTGTTCCATCCATTCATCTATCCATCCATCCACTTCACTAATCATGCATCTATCTATCTATCTATCTATCTATCTATCTATCTATCTATCTATCTATCTATCTATCTATCTATCTATCTATCTATCTATCCGTCCATCCATCCACTTCACTAATCATGCATCTATTCATCTATCTATCTATCCGTCCATCCATCCACTTTACTAATCATGCATCTATCTATCTATCTATCTATCTATCTATCTATCTATCTATCTATCTATCTATCCATCCATCCATCCATCCATCCATCCACTTTACTAATCATGCATCTGTCTATCTATCTATCTATCTATCCATCCATCCCTCCCTCCATCTTTCTATCTATTCATCCATCCACCTATCTATCTATCTATCTATCTATCTATCTATCTATCTATCTATCTATCTATCTATCCATCCATCCACTTTACTAATCATGCATCCATTCATCCATCTATCCATCCATCCATCCATCCACTTTACTAATCATGCATCTATCTATCTATCTATCTATCTATCTATCTATCTATCTATCTATCTATCTATCCATCCATCCATCCATCCATCCATCCACTTTACTAATCATGCATCCATTCATCTATCCATCCATTCACTTTACTAATCATGCATCTGTCTATCTATCTATCCATCCATCCCTCCCTCCATCTTTCTATCTATTCATCCATCCACTTTACTAATCATGCATCCATTCATCTATCTATCTATCTATCTATCTATCTATCTATCTATCTATCTATCTATCTATCCATTCATCCACTTTACTAATCATGCATCCATCCATCCATCCACCCATCCATCCATTTAACTAACCATGCATCTATTCATCTATCTATCCATCAATCCATTTTACTGTTCCATCCGTCCATACATTATCCATCTAATTTAAATCTATCAATTTGTCCAATGATATACTCAGTTAATCACATCCATACATTTATCCATACACTTAATATACTTATCCAGGGGAAGGATTAGAAAATCTGCCCACAGAAGTGTGAAATCTCTGCGAAATCGTCAAGATATCGAGAGTTAGTTCAATCTCTTATATCGAAAAAAGAACATAAAAACCGATCGATTTTATCGCTGCATCCTTAATCACAATAACTCATGCTGCGGCAGTCTGCATTAATGACGTCATACAGTTTATCTAGGAAGCCAAAAAAAATTCTAATTAATAATAAAGCGGCTTAGAATTATTTTCACGACATGGCGTTAAAATTAATAAATAAAAATAAATAAAACGCAAGCTACAAAAAAAAATCACGCTACCGTCAAGTAGGGTTAAATACAGAAATTATATATTTTTATTCCCAATCGTTTTCCGGCATATCCTAAATCGTGGTCTGTGATTGGCTCAAAGAGTCCCGCCTCCTGCGAGAACAGACCAATCAGTGCGCAGAGTTAGGAAGTAACAGCCAATTGTTGAGAGGAAGGCGGGGCGTCTTGCGGAATACAAGTGGGAAGAGTGGACAACAGCGATGCTGACACAAACGCAAGCGCAGAATTAAATAAATAAACAAGTCAATGAAATAAAAGTAGAAATAAAACGCAACGGGAACAGGACGTACAAAGCCGGTCTTTGCTTTCTTGTTTTTGTCTGGAAACGCGCGCCGCGACCCAGTCTCTGTTCCCCCATCCTCTCCATCGCTCTCGGTGTCCCAGGTGGAGTCGTAGTCGCACACCAGTTCGTCCTCCATTCTCCTTATCTCCCTCTTTTACCTCTTAAACACCCCGTAAATGCAGCAGGAACAAAACTGATCTGAAGGCAAAAAACATTCTCAAAAAAATCCCGAAACTGGGACCTGCTCTTATTCTCAGCTAGCTAGCTCCCCGGCTAATCCGAACAGGACCGCCTACTTCCTGGTTGCGTCATCAACAATCCCGGAAGTCATTTAAAAACGACATTAGGACACATTTCTTATTTTTATTTTATGGTGTAATAATGCATTCCGAGCCATATAAATATTTATGTATTTTTGTTTAACGCGATTAAGTAAAAATAGCGTATTTTATAGACCACTTCCGCTTTTTCTTAACCTACGCGGGAATTAGGAACCAATCAGATATCTCTCTCTCATCCGGGTATTATTCCAGTACAATTATCTAATACGACTGGGAGAGAAGAAGCGCCATGTAATTCCACTGAGTTTAAAATCAGACTACTGTAATAATGATACTTCCGGATGATTTGGGGGATGAAAAGTGGCAATTTATGATGTTTATGCAAAGAATGTGCACAAAAATATGTTCAAAATGAATATTTGTGCCACCCATCCACCTGGCTATTCATCTCTCCATCCATTTATTTATTTATCTATGAATCCAGTTTGTTTTATATCCATCCAGATGATCTACTTGTCCATTCACCTTTCCATCCATCCATTTATGTTTCTAGTTTATTTGTTATCCATCCAGTTAATATTCTTATCCATCGTTCCATACATCATCCATCCAGTGTATTTGTTAACCCAATCATCTACTAATTCATCTATTTTATCCATCCATCCATCCATTAATCCATCTATAAAAAACTCTCCATCTACTACCATCATTTAATTAAATCTCCACCCATCCTTCTATAATCCACCCATGTATCTATCCATCCATCCATCCATTCACTTAATACGCAGTTATGCATTCACTCATCCTTCCATCAATCCATTTATCCATTCAGTTCATTTGCTAATCCAATCATTTATCCAACTATCCATTTAGTTATTCATCCATCCATCCATCCATCCATCCATCCATCCATCCATCCATCAATTTAACCACCCATCCATCCATCCATCCATCCATCAATTTTCACCATCCATCCATCCATCCATCCATCCATCCAATAAAAAATCTTTGCATTCTTTCATCCGCTCACTCTTCTATGCAGTGATGCATTTATCCATACATTTGTTCTTTTTTCTGTTAATCATTCCATCTATTTTTCAAACCACCCAAATATCCAATTTGGAAAATTAACCATTCATTCATTTTTCAATTCGGTTTAACATCCATCCATCCATCCATCCATCCATCCATCCAGTAAGAATCTCTGCATCCACTTATCCATCCATACCAGTCACTAAATTATTCAATCCAGCCACCCTTCATCCCTCCATCTTTTAATATTTCACACACAGTTTTAATGCTCTTATATTATAATAGAGAGTGTGTGTGTGTGTGTGTGTGTGTGTGTGTGTGTGTGTGTGTGTGTGTGTGTGTGTGTGTGTGACAGTGAGTCCTTTTTAATAGGATTCAAATTACATTGAGTGGACTGAAAGCAGAGCTGCTGTTCCAGTAGCTAAACACTTTCTAACATGGAGGAAACAGAACAAACCCAGAATCTACTCGAGCACAAACGACAAGGAGCGATTACAAACACACCCATAAATACGTTTACTCTCTGTGTCACTGCTCTGTTCTAAATGCCAGCCGGTGTTTGAGCGATTTGGGCGCCGGACAGTTTCTGACCCTTCCATTAGACTCCAATGTAGAATGTGTGCATGAGGCCGTTTCCATGGCGATGAATTAGCCAATCCAATCAGACACGGTTCATATGTCATTTACTGAAGCATCGGATCGTGGCCTTCTCTCTTTCTCTTTCTTTCTTCTGCAATGACGAAACACATTAATAAACCCAGTCTTATTGCAGAGAGGAGCATCATCTATTTTACATAATCCATAATATATCTTAGATAATCATAATAATAATCATCATAATAATAAATAACTTCATGTCTGTATACATTACATGCCTAAAATTCTGAAGACTTGCAGTGTATTTATTTATAAGACAGACAGACAGACAGACAGACAGACAGACAGACAGACAGACAGACAGACAGACAGATAGATAGATAGATAGATAGATAGATAGATAGATAGATAGACTCAAAGCACTTTTGTACATCGCTCTGGAAAAGGGCGCCTGCTAAATGCCGCAAATGTAAATGTAAATGCTGCTTTTTTACATGGGTTGGAGTGGAAGATCTCCTGCTATAGAGCTCTAAAAATATTAAACACCTTTGGGATGAATGTGAACGCTGACTGCACCCCAGGATCCTCCTCACCTTCTCACCTACATCAGTAGCTGACTTTAATAACACTCTCGTGTATGAGTGAATCTCACAAAAACTCCACAAAATCAAGTGGAACATCTCAGAAGAGTAGAGTGGAACAGCAAATGGGGATTAAATGTGGAATGGGATTTTTGAAAAGCACATAATCTGATAGTCAGGTGTCCACAAACCTTTGTCCACATTATGTCTGTATGTAAGTATGTGGAGGTTTTAATCCCATGGTAGAGACATACAGTCATTTTGCTCAATTCATGCAAAAATTGAAGGTCATGTGTTCAAATCCCAGCACCACTAAGCTGCCAGTCCTGGTCCCCTGAACAAGGCCCTTAACCCTCAACTGCTCAGTTGTTTATTTAAAATAATTGTAAGATACTCTGGATAAGGGTGTCTGAAAAATGTGTGTGTGTGTGTGTGTGTGTGTGTGTGTGTGTGTGTGTGTGTGTGTGTGTGTGTGTGTGCATAATTTTTTCGATTTAATTGGATTATAAAGAAAGGTTGGTGTCTTCGTTTCTCTCTTGCACACTACAAACACACACACACACACACACACACACACACACACACACACACACACACACACGGATCACTGTCAGTGGCTAAAAATAACCATGGTGGGGAGTGTGAAGTTAAACAGTCCCCAGTACTGAGTTTCTATTTCTGGAGCTGGTTACCGTGGTAACTGCACGGGTTTTTTATCTCCACTGCAGACTGCAGCTGGGCATCTTCCAGCTCATCTTGTCCTTCAAGTGAAGGCTAGTTAACGAACGCTAACTGTCAGAGACCACCATGTTTCCCTGTCGATACGTCTGTCTGAGGTTTGGAAACTGCCCATGCATACCAAGAGCAGCTTAAAGTGCAGATTTTGTGTGTGTAAAATTTACAGGTTCCATAATACGGTTGATTGATTTTCATGAGGTTACATATAATTATGTTGGAAACACACTTTTGTTGCCATGACAACAACTAGCATCACTAACCGTGATTACTGTCATATCCATCATGTGTCAAAGAGTCTCTCAACTGCATAAGGAGAATTCCTTTATTCTAACGTATGCCACAACACCAGAGGAATAAAAAGTTAACGCAGAGAATAAAATCATACTTGAGTGAAAGTGTGGATCCTTTAATGCAAAACTTACTCACTGATTCCAATATGACTTGTGTAAAAGCCTTTTTGAACCGTATATGAGTATTTGACTCGTATTAAACGTAGGCTCAAAGATACACTCGTCCCGAACACACCGAGACACGTGTTAGTAAAATGCAAAAACAGGTGATTTGTGAGGTTTATTTCCTCAAATACGAATTGTAAACCTCAACAGTGTATTAACCAACGACACAACAGAGTCTTCAACACGCCAGAATAAAACACAGAACAAACAAGTCAAATAAAGCAAAATATTAATATTAATATTCAATGGACAAAAAAAGTAAATCATTTCACATAAACCAAATATTCAGAGCTGACTGTGATTTGATGCCCCTCTCAATTTTCCAAACTAAATTGCCCTCTGATATCGTAGCATGTGTGTGTGTGTGTGTGTGTGTGTGTGTGTGTGTGTGTGTGTTTTGGTAGTGAGTAGGTGGAAAGTTTATATAAAAAAGAACATGCGAATTTGTTGTCTTTCATGTGTGTGTGTGTGTGTGTGTGTGTGTGTGTGTGTGTGTGTGTTTGTCTTTATCAGCACTAAATGTGTCCCACTCACACACATCCTACATCAAGTATTGTTATGTAGTTTGTACAGCATCTTCAAACCTTAGTGTCATTTATTTGGCTCCGCCCCTTTTTGCTACCTCCCGCAGGCAGTGAAGGCAGAGGGTGGAAAGTGTTTAAAAGCAGATATTTTCTGTTTATTTTAAAAATGTGAATACAAATCTGGAAGAAAAGCAGGGAATAAAAAAGCATGAACAACAAAATGTGAACAAAACACGGCGATGGAAGTGTATTTTTTGCTTTATTCATCTGTCTATCAATCTACAGTATCTGTCAATCTGTCCGCCCATCTATCTGTCTATCCAAGTATGATTGTCTGTCCATCTATTAGTCTGTTGGACAATCTTTCTATCTCTCTATCTATCCAAACATTCCCCTCTCCGTCCCTCTGTTTCTCTTACTGTGTAAATCAATAGAAATTCCACAGGCTCTCGGGGGTTGATTTAAAAAAAACTTTGAAGAAACTCCATTAATCTTCTGTAAATATGAAAAAAACATCATGTGCTTTTTTTAGGACTGAAATAAATAGTCTTCTTATATATGTTTCTTATTTCAGGATTTCAAACCAAATAAAATTTTTATTTATGAACGAATAATGTGTATTTTTTCATCCATTTATATTTATATTTAAATCGAACATCCGAACTTCCTCTCAAAGTGCAAAACGATTGGATGTGACGTATTTAACATTTTTTCATTTTTACACATTTTATTTACAGTGAGAGAATAAGTGAAATGTCAAGTCATATCGAGAAAACATAGTTGGATCTTGAAAAAATTGATCTGATGGAGGAATTGTAATGTAATTTGCAGAAGCTCAAATTGATCTGAATATTTACCGAATCTAAATCTGGACTATTTGTAAGATCTGAGGATGCTGAGTTTTTTTTAGGGAAAGAAAAAAAAAATGTTTTTAATTTGATTAACAAAACTTTAAACTAATCCTCCTGCCCTTAACATCACCACCTGCAAGGGGGATATTTTAGAACAAGTCACTGCTTATAACTACTTGGGCATCTGGTTGGAAACTTCACTTTCTTTCTCTATCCACATATCAAAGCTGCAATCTAAGGTCAAAGCCAAGCTTGATTTCTTTTACAGAAACCGCTCTTCCTTCACCACTTCTGCCAAACTTATTCTTATTCAAATGACCATTCTACCCATGTTAGATGATGGAGACACTATATACAGGGTTGCTTGTAAGTCCACCCTATCAAAACTTAATGCTCTTTACAATTCTGCTATCAGGTTTGCCACAAATGCTCCTTTCAATACACACCACTGTGCTTTATATTCATCTGTTAACTGGCCCTCCCTTCACAATCGCCCGAAAATTCACTGGTTCACCTTCATTTATAAGACCCTTCTCAGCCATTTACCTCCTTACTTAGGTCACTTGCTGCAGCTAAAGCCTGTCACATATAACACCCGGTCCTTAATTCATTTTCAATTAAGCATTCCTAAAACCAACTCTTAGTTGGTCTCGCATCTTTTCCATCGCGACTGGAATGCTTTGCAAAATACTCTCGAACTGGATAAATTCATTCCAATTTCAACCTTTAAAAATATGATATCATATTAGTACACAGATATATGCAGTTGCTTTGCTACATAATTTTGTTTTAAAATGTATTTATGTAATTGTTAATTTTGTATGTATGTATTTTTTATTATTATTATTATTATTTTTTTATGTTTTGTATTTATTTTAGCCCTACTTCCCTTTCCCTAAGTGGTTATTCCACTTGTCAGGCCGCCATTGTGAATAAGAACCTGTTCTTAATTACTTGCCTGTAAAAATAAAGGTTAAATAAAAATAAAAATAAAATAAACTTTAAATCCAGCTTGAAAAAGTTGAGTTCAGTGAACCTGGAAAAACTATCCTAGATGTGGGGAAAAGTTAGAAAATCTAGAAAAATGAAGAAAATGTAGCACAACCTCAAAAAAAACCTCAGTTCTTTCTGTAATTCGATTCTGAAAAAAATCTGATCTTGGACAAACTGGGTCTGGGAAAAATAAAAATAAAAACTTATTTGGATCAAGAAAAATCTGTCAGTCTGAAAAACTCGTTCATACTCGTCACACTCGTTCGTTTTCCAGAAAACTACGCAAGCTGAATGTTTGGAGCTGTTTGGATTTAAAAATGTAACTATAAATGGACAAATTTTTTTTTTTTAGGTTTTTTTTTTTTTATTATTATTGTTTGCCACACTGGTTTGGTAATAATATAAACGAAATTAAACTAATATAATAAAATAAAATAAAATAAAATATATTTCAAGTCAAAACTCCTGAAGATAAGATACGACTGTGTGTGTGTGTGTATGTGTGTGTGTGTGTGTGTGTGTGTGTGTGTGTGTGTGTGTGTGTTTTAAGACAACTTTAATAAGCATTATATAAGAGTTATGGATATAATGCATTGGAGTCACCACTCATATGGTTTATTCAGAATCATTAATAACACAATGATTTTGGTTTTGATAACAAAAAATAAATGATAAAAAAAACCTTTTTTAAATATATTTTTAGTTTACTGTAATAGTGTAAAACAAACAAACGTAAGATATCCACTCATTTGGACGTATAATTGAATTATTAATATATATGTCAAACAGAGGAGTAAAGATGCACAGGTCCTGATATTTACATATGAACCTCGAGTAAACTTAAAATCACCCCCCCCCCCACGTTTCCATGGTAACTTACAGACTATGGTATCTGTAACAAGGAACAACAAGAAACTGTGTGAGAGAGAGAGATGGAGAAAGAGGCAGAGAGAGAGAGAGAGATGGAAAGAAAGAGAGAGAGGCAGAGAGAGATAGAAAGAAAGAGAGAGAGAGAGAGAGAGAGAGAGAGAGAGAGAGAGAGAGAGAGAGAGAGAGAGAGAGAGAGAGAGATGGAGTGAGTATCTGTGAATCTTGAGAAGGGGGGGCTAAAAGAAGATGACAGGAAAAGAAACAGATGATGAAAAACAGAGTGGAGAGAGAAAATGCAGAAAGAGAGAGAGAGAGAGAGAGAGAGAGAGAGAGAGAGAGAAAGAGAGAGAGAGAGAGAGAAATAAGGACAGGAAGGCAGGGTGAAAGAGTACAAAAGGTGGAAGAGAAATACAGAAAGAAAATGAGAGAGAGAGAGAGAGAGAGAGAGAGAGAGAGAAAGAGAGAGAGAGAGAAAGAGAGAGAGCGATATGGAGTGAGTATCTGTGAATCTTGAGAAGGGGTGGGGGCTAAGAGAAGATGGAGAGGAAAAGACAGGAAAAGAAACAGATGATGAAAAACTGAGTGGAGAGAGAAAATGCAGAAAGAGAGAGAGAGAGAGAGAGAGAGAGAGAGAGAGAGAGAGAGAAATAAGGACAGGAAGGCAGGGTGAAAAAGTACGAAAGGTAGAAGAGAAATACAGAAAGAAAATGAGAGAGACAGGGGGGGAGGGAGAGAGAGAGAGAGAGAGAGAGAGAGAGAGAGAGAGAGAGAGAGAGAGAGAGAGAGAATCTTAGGGGGGGGGCAGGAGAGAAAGAGAGGTTAGACAGGGAATAAGAGACAGTGGGAGAGATGGAAAGAAAATAAAAGACAGGAAGTGAGAGAAAGATGAGTGAGAGAGAAGATAGAAGTTGTGATTTAGACATTTCAGTGTTTTTTGTGTGGTTTTCTACTTGAAAGTTGTCCTTCGAAGAAAATCTCTGTTTCATTAACAAGCGCTATTTGTGCTAATGTGCTTAGCACCTGGCACTAGCCATAAGTCACAGCTAGATTAAAGCCTGTGCCCTGGGAGGAACGGGAACTCTGTGCTCCTTTATTCCTCGAAAAAGACACCTGATTGGGACGCCTGATTTTTTAGTCATATGTTCCTGAACTAGGAGACACAAAGCTGTTGTAACATGACAATGCACATGAACACAAAGCCAGCTCCATGAAGATCTGCTTTACAAGGGTTGAAAGATGTGGAAGATCTCCTGTTATGAACCCTATTGTACACCTTTGGGATGGATGCGAATGTTGGCGGCACCACAGGAACCTCCTCACCTTCTCACCTTCATCACTACCTGACTTTAATAACACTCATGTGGATGAACAGATCTCCACAAAAAAATAGTGGAACATCTTCCCAGAAGAGTGGGGCCAGCAAATGGAGACTCAGTTGTACACAAACTTTTGTCTGAACAGTGTGTGTCAAACAAACTTACAGGTAACTTGGTTGAAGGGAACTGCATTAGTCATTATTTCTAGCTTTCTGTTTACCTGAAAGAGTTACATCATGTTGCAGAGCTTCTACGTGGCAGCAGCTCCTCGTACACAGAAGTGTAGACTCTCCACAACTTCCTGCTGTCCTGCTCCCACTTTTCTTTTCCGTCCTGGTTTCCTCTTACTTTTAGCTCTTGTTTATGCACATCATACTGAAGCAGGTGATGTTCTGCAGCAGTGATGGAAGGTGAGATTCAGCAATGTGTGTCGGTGCATCGGTGTGAAAGTTAATGATGTGATGCATCGATTTAAAAAAGTGTCATTTGTATCATGATGCATTGTTTTTAACATATTTGCATCGGTAAAAAAACGACATTTATACATCACTTTTATTATTTAGAATTGACTAATATTTGATATGTAGATTGATTTTATTTCATCTTTCTAACATTTACACACTTGGGCCCCTTTCCACACACTCATACACACTCCCACACACTTAAACACACTTCCACACACTCAGACACACTCCTATACACTCCCACACACATAGACACACTTCTACACACCCAGACACACTCCCACAAACTCAGACACACTCCTATACACTCCTACACACTTAGACAGTCTCCCACACACTTAGACACACTCAGAGACACTCCCACACACTCAGACACACTCCCACACACTCAGACACACTCCCACACACTTAGGCACACAACCACACACTTAGACACACTCCTACACACCCAGACACACTCCCACAAACTCAGACACACTCCTATACACTCCTACACACTTAGACAGTCTCCCACACACTTAGACACACTCAGAGACACTCCCACACACTCAGACACACTCCAAAACACTTAGACACACTCCTACAGACTTAGACACACTCCTACACACTTAGACACACTCAGACACACTCCCACACACTCAGACACACTCCCACACACTTAGACACACTCCTACAGACTTAGACACACTCCTACACACTTAGACACACTCCTATACACTCAGACACACTCTCACACACTTAGACACACTCCTACAGACTTAGACACACTCCCACACACTCAGACACACTCCCACAAACTTAGGCACACAACCACACACTTAGACCCACTCCTACACACTCCCACACACTCGTACACACTCAGACACATTCGTACACACTTAGACACACTTCCACACACTCATACTCACTCCCACACACTTAAACACACTTCCACACACTCAGACACACTCCTACACACTTAGACACTCTCCCACACACTTAGACACACTCCCACACACTTAGACACACTCCCACACACTCAGACACACTCGTACACACTCAGACACACTCATACACACTTCCACACACTCATACACACTCCCACACAGTTAAACACACGTCCACACACTCAGACACACTCCTATACACTCCCACACACATATAGACACACTCCTACACACTCAGGCACACTCCCACACACTCAGACACACTTCTACACACTTAGGCACACAACCACACACTTAGACACTCTCCCACACACTTAGACACACTCGCACATACTCCTACACACTTGGGTACACAACGACACACTAGGACACACTCCCACACATTTAGAAACACTCCCACACACTCCTACACACTCCTACACACCCCCACACACACACTCCACACTTAGCCACATTCTGATTACTCCACTGTGGGCGTTTTTGTAAAGAGCAGCAGTCGCCGTGTGCTGGCTTTGGTGTCTGTGTGCAGCTGGACGTCTTTTTGATGGACTGTCCGTGAGCTTTAATGACACTTTGATCCGCCTCGGCGTCTCCTGCTGCACACTGCTGAAATCTTATTTTCTCCACTTTATGCCTCTGTCTCTCTCTCCAGAGGAACAGAGCGACACAAATTGATGGATCGGCTCGTTAGTGTAACGCCGTTTCTCTGTTAACGGCTCTGATGTATTTCAGATCAGGTTGCAGAACACACACACATACACACACACACACACACACACACACACACACACACAAACACACAAACACACAAACACAAAGGACCGGATATTATAATAAATAATGAATAAAACACTCTATCTGGTGCTTTTATAGAAAAATAATCAGGAAATGGGAGAATATTCATGTTATGTTTTTTTTTATCTGATTATATTTACCTTTAAGATGAAACTAGTTTATCATCATCAATGATAATCATCAATTTACACACACACACGCCTTTGTAGTGCAAAAAACAAAAACAAAAAAAAATAGATGAAATAAAACCAGATCTTCTTTTCCAGTTGTGTGTGCGGGAAGTTACAGCTCTGCCTCTGCCATGTTAATCTGTATTCTATGTGACTCTCAGGACACGCCTCCGTCTCCGGAGTGTTGTGATGCATCATATTCATGTAGCAGCATCGATGCTAAGAGAACGCGCTCGAGAAACCGTTTAACAACGAGATATAAAATTTTACATATCAAATATTGGTCACTTTCTAAATAATAAAAGTGTAGCACATCTACTAATGATTAAATATAATTTTATCGATGCAAATGACGCATCACGATCGTTAACTTTTATGCCGATGCACCGATGTGGATTTAAGAATCTTATCATCCCTACCATAAATGATCGCCTTTGTCAGTATCGCCAAGCTGCCACTGTCGGGCCCTTGAGCAAGGCCCTTGACCCTCTGTGCTCCAGGGGCGCTGTATCATGACTGACCCTGTGCTCTGACCCCTGTTTTCTAACATTGCTGGGATATGAGAAAGAATTTCACATGTGACAAGCGTCTTTTTTCAGGTCCCTGTTAATGAGTGGTTACTATCGAGACACTAATGTACCACAACAAGCGTGTTCTGAAAAACCTTTGATCTGCCAAATTCACCTTTTGACCAATCAGAATCTGGAATTCAACAGCGCCGTAGTGAAGAAGATCTAATAGAAAAAATAATACCCAAGTGCACCACCAAGTTTGTGAGGTTTGATGAAGAACCACATAAGCCTGGAAAAGTCAGATGTCCCAATACTTCCGTCCACATCTTCTAAATAGAATGTTTGTCAGGGGTTTGCTTTCTCTGAAAAATGATCTTCGATAGTCCTTAAGGCTATCGGCTCATGCCTTTGCGTCCATCCTGCTCAATTTTTCACGTGACATCAACCTGACCTAGAAAAGTCATTTTCTCGTCTGCATCATGCATCAACTGTAACAGCGCGAAGGCGTTCAACACCTCCGTCTTTTCTCGGTCGGTGTCGATTCCTCAAGAGTTCTTTTCACACTGTAGTCTTTTTTTAATGAGTGTGAGGGGAAAGTAGGGATGCTGTTACTAAGCAACTTGTTGTGGACGAATCTCTCTCTCTCTCTCTCTCTCGCTCTCTCTCCCTCTCCCTCTCTTGGAGCGCATGCATGTGCAGCACCTTTCCTCGTCTCCGCTACTACAGCAGGATTTATTCCGCGTGATGCTCCAACAGTCCACAAGCGAACGAGTGATGCTTGTGTTCCGAACGTTTCCGGTTTTCCGTGTAGGCTAAATGACATGCATGTGGAGAAAGGTAAGAGCACGTCTAACATACGTGTGCTTGTGCATCTGGAGATATTTCTGACTCTTATGCGCATCTTTTCGTTTATTATTTATTTATTATCTATTATCATTTGTGGACGTTTTCCAGGATTTTAAGTCCCGATTTCTGGATAGGGATACCACACACACACACACACACACACACACACACACACACATACATATCTAAGCCGGGAGGATATTTCAGGAGGAAAATCAGGAGGAAATTGGGATCAGGGAAGAATTGTGCATGTGTTTATAATCGTTTTCTGAAATTTGATCTGTTTAAAAAAAAAATCCTAAATGGAGACAAATATTATCCGTGCAAAAAATGTATTTGATTTATTTTTCGGGACAAATAATGCCACACTGCATAAAGATATACTCAACATAATATCACAACTAATTAAAACATTGCTGTAACTTCTTTGTGACTTTATAATAATAATAATAATAATAATAATAATAATAATAATAATAATAATAATAATAATATCATGGCACAAAAATATGACAAACAGTCGATTTCTATATCTCTTAAAGTGTATTTTTCTCTTCTTCTGTGATGGTGGTTGCTTAGCATTTAAGGCATTGGACTTTGGATCCTGAAGGTCATAAATTCAAATCCCAGCCACACTAAGATGCCACTTCTGGGCCCCTGAACAAGGCCCTTAATCCCATATCTGCTTAGTTGTATAAATGAGATTGATGTAAGTCACTCTAGATACGACCAAATGAAACCAGCCGATCATCTACTGGATTATGTGGTACAACTGTACTCATTTAAGAGTCTTTGCTTTTTTCTTTTTTGTATGAAAGCATGTTTATTCAATAATACAGTAACACGATCGCTATTTTTCTGAATCCGAGCTCATGTTTCATTGATTATTTTATGTAATTGCAAGTCAGGCTCTGACCTCCTGCTAAACTCTTCCTCTCTTCCTACTTTATTCCAGATGGCTTCAATTACAAACACTGTACAAATTATCCTACATGCCTTGTAGATACTAAAAGGTCAACCAATTCATCGGTTTACATATTAATCTGCACCTATAATCGATTGCTGTAATATGCAAATATACTTATATACGTATATATATATATATATATATATACGTATATATCGATATATCGATTATAGGTGCAGATTAATATGTAAACCGATGAATATATATATCGATAGTTTTTCCGGGTTGCGTTAAACAGTACGAGAGTGACACCATGTGCTGTTAATTTAAAGTGTTTTTTACTTTTTAAAAAGTTATTGTTTTTATTTAAAAAAGTATAGTATGCATGCCTTTTGTTTACTGCAGTGGTGTTTACCTCAATATCTTTTTTTGTTTTATCCAGTATCCATTTTAGAATCTATCGGTCGATTATCGGCAAGTACAATCCAGTTTAGCCTTCTGTATCGTTAAATCCACTATGGGTCGACCTCTTATAAATATACAGATGATCAAATCATTGTCTTCCCTTCTTCTACTTTTTCTTTTAGCTGCTCCCAAAAGGGGCCACAGCGAATCATCCGTCTCAATACCCCCCTGTCCTCTACATCTGCCTCTTTCAGACCATGTCTTCCCTCACCACATCCATAAACCTCCTCCTTGGTCTTCCTCTTTTTCTCCTTCCTGGTGTCTCCATCCTCAGCATTCTCCTACTGATATACCCCATGTCCCTCCTCTGCACATGTCCAAACCATCTCAATCTCACCTCCCTCACCTTGTCTCCAAAACGACCTACATGCTCCCTCTAAGAACTCATTTCTAATCCTGTCCATCCAAATTAAAGAAAGAAAATATAATAAACTCAGATTTTGACACCTTCATTTCATAGTTTATTCTAATAGATTGCTCTACAGTGTGTGATAGTCTGGGGGTGGGGGTCTAAATGTAAACTGATTATTCAATCATCTGGTGAAATTCTGCTCCTTTTCTAGTATTGATGAGATTTGTTTGAAATTGAGTGAAATGGTGTTCCTAAAAGTCAATGCTGAAATGGCTAAAGGCTGGCCGAACATTTGTTTAATTTGCTGTTTGATCAATCGTTTGGTTGGATAATTAATCATGTAATTGATTGGTGGGTTGGATGATCATTTGGGTGGTGGGTTGATTAATCGTTTTAATTGGTTGGTTGAATTTATCGTTTGATTGGTTGGCTTATTGTTTTATTGGTTGGTCGATTAATTAGTTGATTGGTTGTTCGGTTAACCGTTTGCTTTGTAGGCTAATTAATTGTTTAATTGCTTGGCTGTTTAATTATTTGATTGATTGGTCAAATAAATGTTTGATTGGTTGTTCATAACAGTTTGATTGGTTAATCGATTATACTTTTGAACGTTGGTCGAATAACCGTTTGGTTGTTCAATTAACATTTAGATTGTTTATTCGACTGACCAATTTATTGGCTGACCGATTAACCGCTTGATTGGTTGGCCGATTAATCGTTTGATTCGAAGTATGTATGTATAGTATCGAATATTTGACTTTTTTTCTTGTTTTACTTCTCTGCAGTCATCTGACTGCATCACTGACAGCTAACTGCAGCCTCTGAGATGAATGTCATGCATAAGTTTGGTTGATTCATCAATTAATCGATCGGCCGCGGAGGTTACTGCTCTCAGTTTCCGACCTCGATTCTCTCTCTGTCTCTCTGGCTGTGTCTCTGTCACCCTTCTGAGATGAAGAAGCTCAGGAAGCAGACGGTGCGAACCCTCTCTTTGATCCTGTGCATGTTCTCCTACCTGCTGGTGGGCGCCGCCGTGTTCGACGCGCTCGAGTCGGAGTCGGAAAGCGCGCGACGGCGCGTGTCCGAGCAGCGGCGCGCGGAGCTGAAGGCGCGCTACCGCTTCACCGATGACGACTACCGAGAGCTGGAGCGCGTGGTGCTGCGCGCGGAGCCGCATAGGGCCGGAACGCAGTGGAAATTCGCCGGATCCTTTTACTTCGCCATTACGGTCATCACCACAATAGGTGTGTGCACACACACGCACAAACACGCACAAACACACACACACACACACACACCAAATAATAAACCCACCACACTAATACTAAATCCTGATGTAGTATCAACATCTCAAAATCTTGTTATGATGGTTCTGATATCTAACAATACGAGGAGGAGGAGAAGCACAACGTAGAGTAACGTAATGGGCAGTAATGAGGACATCTTACTTGTGAAATGTTCACTCCTCCTCTGACCCTTCAGACTCTGAATCATCAGACACTTCCTCTGAAGAAACTAATGACAACGAGACTGAAGACCCTGAAAGTGGTGGAACTGTTGATCCACGCCAATAAAATGTGTATTTGTGTGTATTTTCTACAAAATCTCCAGATGATTGATGATGCAAGCAGGGTGTAAGAATGTAAATTTTTCCTCTGAGGTAACATTCACTCCCTGTATTTTTCCCCTGCAGGTTACGGCCATGCAGCTCCAGGAACAGACGCTGGGAAGATCTTCTGCATGTTCTACGCTATTCTCGGGATCCCTCTCACTCTAGTCATGTTCCAAAGCCTGGGGGAAAGAATGAACACATTTGTACGCTTCCTGCTCCACCGGGGGAAAAAGTGTCTCCGTTTCCGGCTTACTAGCGTGTCCATGGAGAACATGGTCCTCGTGGGCTTCCTTTCCTGCCTGGGGACGCTGTGTTTGGGCGCGGCGGCTTTCTCGCACTTCGAAGGCTGGACGTTCTTTCACGCCTACTACTATTGCTTCATCACGCTCACCACCATCGGCTTTGGCGACTTCGTGGCTTTGCAGAAGAAAGATGACCTCCAGGAACGGACGCCGTATGTCGTCTTTAGCTTCGTGTACATCCTGGTGGGCTTAACGGTGATCGGAGCCTTTCTCAACCTCGTGGTGCTGCGGTTCCTCACCATGAACACAGAGGAAGAACGTGAACGAGCATCATTAAGGAGAAAAGAACGTAACCTAGGGGCTCTGGCTGACCAGAACAGCCACAGCACTCTTTTTTTGGAAGAAGGGACGAGTTGCACTAACCTTATCCCGTCTCCGGCGAAAGAATGCTATCGCCGTCCAGCTCTTCCTCGCCCTTCGAGTCCGGTTCGCCAGCGCTCACGTCTCAATTCTCTCTGCTCTTGCTGTTATCGCTTTGATTTGTGCCCCAGTCTCATTCCATCTCGACCCGGCTGCAACATGGATCTGGTTTACTACAGCTCCATTTCATATCGGATCCACGGAGGTTCCTTTACCAGGGAAAACACAGGATTTTCGTCCCCAGGAAGCACCCTGTCTCCTGGCTACAGTTTCAGAGAACTGCCCCGCTTACGGAGGAAGTCCATTTGATTGTTCAGGAGCATTAAAAGACACAATTACAGATTTGAAAGATAATTATATTTATATATTTTTGTAGCAAACACACACAAAAAAGATATTTCACTTAGCATAAGATTCTCTGCGTGTCTGAATGTTGATAAATAGATCTGTGTACGTTGCATTCGTTCAATTTCATATTAAAATCAGGAAATGGACAAAATAGCAATTTTTTATTGTTTCTGTGCACAAAAAAGAGAAACTCACTTATTCCTTTATTATTCCTAACCAGAATTTAAAAGAGAATTTCATTTGCTCTTTTTTTTCTAAGGAGGAAATGTCCACTCTGGAGTCATTTTCTCAAATGATAAATAAAATGACACAAACTAGAACAAGATATTCAGAGATTGCACAAAATCCACAGTAGTAGAATGTGATGTAAGGGCAGGGCAGGGCGAGGCGGGGCGGGGCAGGGCGGGGCAGGGCAGGGCAGAGCAGGTGAGGGGTAGGGTTATTTTGCATTTTGAGTGTGTGGAGATTCCAACCCTAACCCCTAACCCTAACTCCAAACCTAACCTCTAATCCCTACCGGAACCAAACCCTAATCTTAACCCCTAACCCAAACTAAAACTCCAACCCTAACTAATAACCCTAATCCTCCCAACCCTAACTCTAACCCCCATCCTGACCCCTACCCTAAGTATAACCCCAACTTTAACTCTAAAACCCAACCATAACCCCTACCCTATTTCTAACCCCAAAACTAACTCCTACCCTGACTCTAACCCCAACCCAACCCAACCCTAACCACTATAACTATCCTAACCTCAACCCCTACCCTAACTCTAACCCCAACCCTAACCACTATATCTACCATAACCCCAACCCCTACTCTAACTATAACCCCAACTTTAACTCTAACTCTAACCCCAACCCCAAACCTAACTATATCCCCAACTCTAACCCTAACCCTAACCCGAACCCCAACCACTATATCTACCCTAACCCCAACCCCTACCCTAACTCTAACCCCAACCCTAACCCTTATATCTACCCTAACCCCATCCCCTATTTTAACCATAACCCCAACTTTAACTCTAACTCTAACTCTAACCTCAACCCCAAACCTAATTCTATCCCCATCTCTAGCTCTAGCTCTAACCCTAACCCTAACCCCAACTCCAACCCTACCGCTAACCCCAACTCTAACCCTAATTCCAACCCTAACTTTAACCCCAACCTAGACTCAAAAGCAGAACCTCATCCTCATTTGGGTGACATCAAGAATGTGAATATAGTCTTTAAACAATACAGAACACTGGAGAGTGAGAACTACCATGAGCACTGGAGTGTGTGATTATGAGTAATGTTCTTTCTACAGTCTTATACAGTCATTTGATGTGGAACCAGGAGCTACTGAGCAGCTCATAAAATAAAATAGTTCAACATCTGAGATCATCATAGATCCAACACCAACTTCTCCATGCCAAAACCTTCAAACATTAAAAGAGATCCAATGTCCAAACTCCACATGAAGTGAAATCCAAATGGTGCTGGTACGTCTGTGGATGGTTTGTGATGTTTGCGATTGGCATCTACTTCTTTGAACCTGAACATGTGTGGGACTCTCATTTCCTGTCCCTCGCTTGTTGCATTTAAAAAACCATTTAGTAATCCATCTGAACTTCTCAGAATGAAGCCAGAACCTCAGATGAAGCCACCGTGGATTCCATGGATTATGTGCTGATGGTTGATCAGTTTTTTAACATCCTGGTTGTTAAAGAGTCCCACAAACCCGAATAACTCACTAAGTCAAAAATGAGGTGGTAAAAAATAGTGTATTTGAAATATTGTACATTTTGAACAAAAATGTAATTCAAATATAATTTTCTCATCATTTGTTTTTCGTAGTCAATGCAACGTAGAATGAACGCAACGTACACTGGTTTACTGGTCAGTCTGGGTATTCTGGTAGAGGAGTACTAATCCCCTGCTGAACTGTTCCTCCAGTAAAAGTAAGACTAGATAAATGTTTATGGACACCTGAGTATAAAATCGGTATGTGCTTTTTGAATGTCTTATTCCACGTTTAGTCTCCTTTCACTCTTCAGTGAAGCTGCTCCATTGGTTTTTTGGAGATTTGTGGAGATTCATTTAGCCACAAGGTTGTTGGTAAAGTACTGCTATAGGTGAAAAGATGAGGAGGCCTGGAGTGCAGTCAGCATTCACAATCATCCTAATAAAATTGGAGCTCTACAGCAGGAGATCTTCCACATACTTAAAACCCATGTAAAACAGATCTTAATGGAGCTGGCTTTGTGCACAAAGGCATTGTGATGCTGGATCAGGTTTGGGTCCTAGTTCAAGTGAAGGGAAAATTCAACACTAGTGCCTCCAGAGGTGTTTGATAAAATTGTGTGCCTCCAGTTTTGTGGGAACAGTTTGGAAAAACTACATACGGCTTTAAAAGTCAGGTATCCCAATACTTTTAACCTTAAATCCCTCCATTTAATTCCAAATCTTTCCATTTGTTACAGAATTGCATTCCTCTGACGTCCAGTGCCCCGCCTTTTTTTTTCCACAACCATGTGACTCTGCTATATTCAGTGCCATGATCATATGCCTTATTAGTGCACTGCGCACTGTTGATTATGAAACTAGAGCCATGTTCATAGTAAAATAAATAACACCTCCACATTTAGTAATTATGTAGTAACGAGTTTTTGCCAAAACACCTATTTTCTTCCCCGTGTGTGTGCAAATACACTCCTCAAGAGACTTCACACTGTTTCATTCCTTTTTACAGCTCCGGTGTGATTTTTACAGGCAGCACCTGCATCAGTATAATTAGCATTGTTTTTAATTCTTATAAAGAGAATAAACATGTGACTTTAAATACTGTTGATTGGTTAGGGAGTAGGCGGAGCTATTGATTTGGCACACATTGTGAGAATTAAAGCAAAGGACAGTCACTGAGCAGTGATTACAGTAATAATACCGATAAATCTTTCATTGATAAAGTCCATCTACCATTCAGATTTCCATCCAGAAAAAAAGGCATGGCCTCTGTGCCTGTCAGTCATAGTAAATAAAGTGTGGCTTATATGCCTGTCAGTCATAAAAAAAGAGGTGTGGCCTATGTGATGGTCAGTGCAGGTAGAGTGGCCTATAGACCTGTAATTCACAGGGAAGAGGAAGGTGTGGCCAACATGCCTGTCAGTCATAATGAAGGAGGTGTGGCCTGTGTGCTGGTCATTGAGGAAGGTGTGGCCAACGTGCCTGTCAGTCACAGTAAATTTGCTGTGGCCTTCGTGCCTGTCAGTCATAGTGAAGGAGGTGTGGCCTGTGTGCTGGTCAGTGAAGAAGGTGTGGCCAATGTGCCTGTCAGTCACAGTAAATTTGCTGTGTGCCTGTCAGTCATAATGAAAAAGGTGTGGCCTGTGTGCTGGTCAGTTTTAAAAAGGAGGTGTGGCCAATGTGATGGACAGTGAAAAAGGTGTGGCCAATGTGCCTGTCAGTCACAGTAAATTTGCTGTGTGCCTGTCAGTCATAGAGAAAAAGGTGTGGCCTGTGTGCTGGTCAGTTTTTAAAAAGGAGGTGTGACCTATGTGATGGACAGTGAAAGAGGTGTGGCCTATGTGCCTGTCAGTCACAGTAAAATTGCTGTGCCCTTTTTGCCTGTCAGTCATAGTATAAAAGGTGTGGCTTATGTGCCTGTCAGTCATAAAAAGGAAGTGTGGTCTATGTGCCTGTCAGTCACAGTGAGAGAAGAGTAGGTGTGGTCTGTGTGCTGGACAGTAAAGGAGGCATGGCCTTTATGCCTGTCAGTCGCAGTAAAGGAAGCATATCAGCTAAAGTAAAAAAGGTGCAGCCTTTGTATCTGTCAATGCTAATAAAGGAAATGTGGCCGTTTCCCATTACTTCTGAAAGTGGGCGTGGCCTTTGTGTCCATCAGTCGCAGTAAAGATGTGCAGAGCCTCAAAATGAAACAAAAGAAAAAGAAATGAAAAGTGAACTTTTCCTGTAAAGTCCTCTGTCTCTCTGACTGTTAATCACATATATACTTCTATTACACTGTATACTTCAGAAACCTCAGCCGTGATCGCGGCATTTTATATGCAAAGAAACAGAAATGATCAATGACCGATTATAACCTGCAAAAAAACATACAAGGATTAATGTCAAATATTCATATTTAACCAAATGTTTATGATTTTTGTTTTTGCATGCGGTGAAGTGAAATACATTTAGAGACAAACAATCGCATGAAAGACTAAAAAAATCAACTCCATTTCCTGCATGAAAACCAAGAGAACGCGTCCGAACGTTTACCGACTTTTATCTTATATGCAGCACGAAATGATGTTGAAGGAGATGATGAATATTATGCTGATAAGAAAGAACTTTAATGTAATTTACATCTCTAATGTGGAAAACTACTGAACATTTAACTTGTCTATAAAAATTCCAAATCTTCTTGTATTTGTTTCAAAAACTATCGTCATTTTTAATACACAGTTTTGCAGCGACGGGTTTGTAAACGTCTCATTTGCATAATTGATGTTTTTTTAATGAATTAATTTAATTGAGCAAATCCTCCTCCCATTTGTCCTGAGTTCTACATTTCCTATAGCGTTTTCTAAAGTATCTGTCAGCAGGCGTAATAGATATTTACAACTAATTTCTGCTTCTTCTTCGTTCTTCGATCTTGTGTGCACTTTGATAACACAAGCTGCAATCCTTTGGGTCAGAAGGTCAGCTGGTTGTAGGAATGAAGCTCTCCTCATTCATCAGAGGATTCTTTCGACCTCTGCTTTCAGTTATTTGGAGATTATTAATAAAACTTTCGAGTTTATTTTACTAGCAGCATCTGGGGTTAATAGGTTGATCCTGAGCCCTGATTCCTTTTTTTATCAAGTTCTACAGGTTCTTCCTGAGTCCATATGGGTCTCCTCCAGGTTCTTTAGTTCTCTGTCCAAAAACTTGAGGTGAACTGATGACATTTTTTTTTACAGACATGAGCACAAGCCACAACCTGAATTCCTCGCAATTCAGGCTTTATTTCTGCATTTTAGACTTTTTTTCTCGCAATTCAGCAAATTTTGAGATTGTTATTATTTTTTTTTTTTACTTCTCGCAATTCCTTTTTTTTTCTCTTGCGATTCCAACATTCTTTCATGCAAATTTCTGAAAAAAAAAACTGATCATTTCTCTCAGGAATCAGAAAAATATCGCATCAAACAACACCAAAATTGCCAAACACCTCACAGATTTTATTTTAATCATGTCTCAGGGTGTTAATGAACTTTGTTAGCATTTCCAGATGGTGTCAAATTTCCTTTCAAAAACTTGAACTTCCTCACAAACTGTTTTGCCTACAAAGTTGCTTTATATTTGGTATTTATATTAATTGACCAAACATTGAAGGTGCAATGACACCACATTGTTATTCTACCTTTTTCTTATGGTTATATATAGCCATCTTCTTCTTCTTCTTCTTCTTCTTCTTCTTCCTCTTCTGGCTAGAACATCTTTGGCAACCCATAGAACTGTCTGGTAAAACCTCAGCATACTGATCGGCTCGGGTCTGAGAAACATTCTTACTAAAATTGAGCCAAGTACTGCCAACCTTCTAGTCCCACCACTGGAACAAATTTGGACCTAACAGAAAAGTGTTTATCCTTTGAACCCTTTATCCAAAATGTAAAGCATCTCTGCATTTTCTGGGTTGTGATGATCTGTTACTCTATAATGTCTATTTCTGCTTGATTACATTTTCCATATCATGGATAAAAGTATATTGAATAATCCAGTTTGCCTTTAATGCAACACATTTCTTGCCAGTGCCACCTACTGGTCAAAAGATACAATTACCAGCCTAAAATCTGTAACTAAAATACACCGGATAGACAGATGTTTGTGTACACCTGAGCAGATGTTTTTGCACATCCACCTTTTTTTGTGGGACTCATTCAGCCACATGGGTGTTAGAAAAGTCAGGTTCTGATGAAGGTGAGGAGGTTCTTAGGGTTCAGTCAGCGTTCACATTCATCCCAAAGGTGTTCAATAGGTTCTATAGCAGGAGATCTTCCAACACATGTAAAGCAGATCTTAATGGAACTGGTAGAGGTTTGGGTCTAAATGAGGAACCACATTACATATGGCTGAAAAAGCACTTTATTTTATACTAATATTTAATAAAGAAAAGTTAAAGGAAGAAAGAGAAGAAGGTCTGGTTATACAAATCATATCCATATACACATCTGATCTTTTTCAAGTATATTGAAAATACACAAACACAAAAGCTAATGATGATGATGATGCATCCTTCATTCTTTCTTTTCTTCTTCAAAGACAATCAGTTTTTTCTTGAAGAGTAAATTTTATCATTAATAAGTTTATTACATCATTTTCACAGTAGGGTCTGTGCACAGACCCCAGAAGGCACTGATAACTTCATGAATTATTCATGAACATGATGCAGATCCATTAAAACCTCATGCTGTCATCAGTTAGACTTTTGAAAACAATACAATTTTTATTTAGAAGAATTTATTTAGAATGCATGAATGCAAAAGTTTGCATCCCCTGCAAAATAAAGACAATCACATTTCTTCATCGCATTAATGTGACATCATCTCAAGATATAGAAATGCACAAATAGTCCGCGTTGTGTAACATTTATTAGTGTCTTAGTCTTAAAAAATTAATATAAAAGAAATCACAAAAAGATCTTGAGGTCTGGAGACCAAGAAGGTTATTTTTCACACTTTTTCACACAATTTATTTATATATATATATATATATATTTTTTTTTTACATTTTTCTTTATTTTAATAATGAATTATATGATTTTCTTTCTTTCTTTCTTTCTTTCTTTCTTTCTTTCTTTCTTTCTTTCTTTATTTCTTTCTTACTTAATTTTTTAACAAATAAAATGTGAAACAGAATGTATTGTTTTTTATGATTTTGCCATTTCTTTCTTTCTTTCTTTCTTTCTTTCTTTCTTTCTTTCTTTCTTTCTTTCTTTCTTTCACACTTTCTTTCTTTCTTTCTTTCTTTCTTTCTTTCTTTCTTTCTTTCTTTCTTTCTTTCTTTCTTTCTTTCGCACTTTTTGCACAGACTGGTGTCGACAAGTAAAACTTATTTAGGAATAAATGTAAAAAGTAAAAAATTAATTTATCATAATGACCTGCAATATTTTTTTTTTTATGTAAAATATTTTATATGTATTTTTTTAAAACGTCTTTTATATTTTATATTTATTATTATTATTATTATTATTATTATTTTCTTGTTCTTAATAAAAGAACCTGTAATTGAAACCATTAAAAACATTAATGGGAAAATTTATTTTAAGTTTTCATGAGGAAATTGTAAAATTTCCTCAAAACGAAGGCCACGTGACCCTAAATTTGTGACGTCATCGATGTTCATCACATATAGATTTAAATTCAATTGAATAGAAACAACAAAAGTTTATAACGTGCATGAAGCCATTTCTTCTCCCCTCTTCTTCTCTTCCTCTAAGACTGTAGCGCTCTCTAGTGGTGAATCACGCTGATCCTCAGAAATGCTGCTTTTCAGACGTCACAATTCCTCTGAATGTGGTCTGGACCACGTGTTGAGGGCCAGTGATGCGTTAGCGTGTCTGAAAGCTTGTCATCAGAGCCGTCTGCGATTCCATCCGTGTGCAATGTGCTCCATCGCCTTGTCCAGGCCGAGTCGAGGCTCACGCCCCCTTGTGTGGATCTGGATCTGAGCCGATGCTACGTTCAGCTCGATTCTTTCTCAGATTATGGCGTTAAATTGAGAAGAAAAACAGTCAGACGAGAGCCCAGACCTCCAGCTCGTTAATAATAAAATCCTCCTCTGAGGACAAAACAGCGTTATCGAAAGTTTCACATCGCTGGCTGCGGCCTCGGAGTAGATCGCCGTGTAGCCACAGACCGGACCGACCTCTGTGAGGACACACAGGAACATGCATTAGGGTTTTACACACACACACACACACACACACACACACACACACACATTATAGTGTTGACTTCAATGGCGAAAAGATGAGCTTCCTTACAAGCCTCCTCCGAAAAGTAGAGAGTCCATGCTTCCTTTAATGAAGTAGGAGTTAACACCGGTCCATTTGTACACCTAAACACACACACACACACACACACACACACACACACACACACACACACACACACACACACACACACACACACACATTATTTATTGATTTATGAGGACACCAATGCATTTAAGCAGATCTGGGGACAGAAAAGATCTGTCGAAGAATCGATTATTCGTTAGGAGGAGTCTGAGTCACTTCCCAATCTCACAATCGAATCTTCGCAGGTGTTATGAAACAAGGATCGTACCATTTCGGTTATATGGGGGTGCTCAATGTCTGATTATACAAAAAACTACCAGTTTTCTCACAATAACTCAATATACAGTCTATTATAATTATAATGCTGTCAGTAAAATATGAAAAGGAAGAAGTTTTTTATTAATACTTTTAACGTGTGAATAAAATCCAAACCCCCCGTGACTGGTTTCAGGTTCCACGATCCGTGACAGACGCAGGAGCATCATGGAGGCAAGGATCGCAATATTTCATTTCTGGGAGATTCTGTAAAGGTATACTCTGTTAAAATTTCATTATGTAAATTTTTTTTTTCGTTTTTTCGGCAATTTAGACAATTTAGTTCGATTTGCCGAGATGTGAACTGCAAATACTGTAGTATCTGTAGTTATTTATTTATTTATTTATTTATTTATTTATTTATTTATTTATTTTTTTTTTATGGTTTATTGATCTAAAATGTTTTTTTCTAACCATTTTCTTCTATATCTTTGTGTTTTGTTCTGTACATTGTGGCTTTTATGAATTGTTTTATGGATTTTTACTGTAACTGCGCAACATTTCAAAGTCGAATATTTTCTTACTCAACCACATTTTGTGAATTCACTCGTTTCTTTTTATTTCCGAGGATAAAACCTTTCAAACACTTGCGAGTCACTAATCAGGATCGGGCGCTCGCTCTGTTTTAAACTCGTTCTGATCGGCGCTTGGTGCACCTTCTGATCACCAACATACAGTTCAGCATCAGTTCGACATCAAGCAGAACATTTCGAGAGGAATAAATGATGAGGAAACTCCAGACTCGAACTCACGTCACAACACACGTGACCTCGTTTACACGATTATTAGTAGTTAAAAATTACATTTTAGGCTCATGATCATTGTACTAGAAATCAATTATCATTCTATTAATATTAGTGTGCTGAGAGTCACATTCGAGTCTTTTCACAAAAACTGAGTTGATTAAGCAAAAATCTTGTGACCAAAATTATAACAGGAACATTATGGTCATAATAAAAATCCTTAGTCAGCAACACCCCTAGTTTGCATTTATTTGATTAGTTATTAGTATTAACTTGGCAAGGCATTTATACAGGAGAGAAAGAGAGAGAAACCCATGAAACACACCTGCAGATGTGGAGAAAAGGAGAACAGGAAGGTCTGTCCTGTGCCATAGTAGGTGGAGCTAACTCTGAGAGGGGCGGAGCAAACTGCGCCAAATACCTGCAACAAACAATAAGAATATAATAAATATGAATAAATGAATAAAACATTACAGTTCCTACTACAAATTCGGTAAAAAAAAAATTATAATAACAATATTGTTAATATTATTATCATGTCAACTGTAAGACCCCCCCGAAAAAATGTGAAAGTCACTGCCTGGTTTGGAAATTACGCCGTCTCGGATCGCTGAGACCCTACAGCGGAGAGTAAGAAGATCATCAGTCTCTCTTTTCCCTCCGTCACACACACACCCTCACACACACTCTTCACCCTCGTCTGGAAAAAGGTACAGTGGTGTTCGGGCCTTCGCGTCCAGACTGTCTAAACAATCCAAAGTCAATCCACAAGCCATTCAAGTGCTTAATAAGAGACTGGGCTGACACACACACACACACACACACACACACACACACATACTGCAAGCACTCAAATTATTTATGTTGAAGACCTCAACACAGATTTCTTTATCCCTGGCCACATGTGAAGCGATGACTGAAATCTAATAGGATTGAAACTCTAACATAAACAGACGCCTTGATTCAGCACAGCCGAGAGAGAAGATATGAAATTGAGAAAATGGACTATTGGGAATCATTCTATATTTATATTTTTATTTATCCATGGACAAAAATATATTATTTCTGATTTCATTTGTCTTTGGGGTGCACAAACTTTTGCATAGTTAATAAAAATGTGCAGATGTAAATCAAGCTGGAATTTTTTTTTTTTGTGTGTGTGTGTGTGTGTGTGTGTGTGTATCTCACCTGTCCATAGGTGTCTTTAATGAGGACGATCATGCAGGTGTCCATTTCACTGGTGTTCCTGTACAGAGTCCTCAGACTGCTGCCGTGGCTCTGAGTGCGATACGCTAACACCCACTCACACAGCCTCAGTGTAGCAGGGAGAGCGTTGAAGAGCTACACACACACACACACACACACACACACACACACACACACACACACACACCACCATCAATGATAATGATCGAGCATGTATATTAATCATTCAGCAAATGTATTATTTTATAAATGTAGAAGTAACAAACACTTCATGTTGTGCTGCAATAGAAAAATAATCAGTGCCTTCTGACCAATCAGAATCCAGATTTTTAATAATAATAATAAAAAGATAAAAAATACTACTGCTAATATGAAAAAATTTAATTACTTCAACTACTTTTAACAACAATAATAAAAAAATGTAAATAATAATAAATAATAATACTACAAATCACTATAAAAATTAAAATAAAAACTCATTTTTATTATTTTATTTTACTACTAATAGTTAAAATATTACTACTACTACTATAACTATAACTTATAATAATAATAAAAATATTTATAATAATACCACTGTTAAAATCGAAATAAATAATTGTAGTAATCAGTAAAAAATTACTACTAGTAAAAAAAAAAAAAATTCTAGTATTACTACTACTCATAATAACTATAAAAAAATTATAAATTACTACTACTAAGATAATAAAAATATCCATACTAATATAATAATAATAATAATAATAATAATAATAATAATAATAATAATAATAATAATAATAATAATAATTCTTTCAGCTGTTCCCATTAGGGGGCGCCACAGCGGATCATCCGTATTCATACTACTCTCTCCTCTACATCTGCCTCTTTCTACCTACCTGTCTTCCCTCATCACATCCATAAACCTCCTCCTTGGTCTTTCTCTTTTCCTCCTTCCTGATGTCTCCATCCTCAGCATTCTCCTACTGATATACCCCATGTCCCTCCTCTGCACATGTCCAAACCATCTCAATCTCACCTCCCTCACCTTGTCTCCAAAAAACGTCCTACATGCTCCTTTTAAGAATTCATTTCTAATCCTGTCCATCCTTGTCATGAATGAAAACCTCAACATCTTCAGCTCTGCTACCTCCAGCTCCACCTCCTGTCTTTTACTCAATGCCACTGTCTCTAATCCATACAACATCTCAGGTCTTACCACAGTCCTAATAACTTTCCCTTTCACTCTCACAGATACTCTTCTATAACAAATCACTCCTGTCACTCTTCTCCACCCACTTCACCCTGCCTGCACTCTTTTCCTTACTTCTCTAACACACTCTCCATTACTTTGCACTGTTGACCCCAGGTACCTGAACTCCTCCACCTTCTCCACCTCTTCTCCCTGCAACCACACCCCTCCACTGTCCTCCCTCTCATTCACACACATGTACTCTGTCTTACTCCTACTGACTTTCATTCTCCTTTTCTCCAGCATGTACCTCCATCTCTCCAGGATCTTCTCCACCTGCTCACCTGCAAACAGAAAAGGACTCAGAGCCGATCCTTGATGCAGTTCAACCTCCACCTTGAACCAGTCTGTCGTTCCTACTGCACACTTCACTGCTGTCACACTGTCCTCATACATGTCCTGCACCACCCTCGCATACTTCTCTGACACACCAGATTTCCTCATACAGTACCACAACTCCTCTCTCCACCCTGTCGTACACTTTCTCTAAATCCATAAACACACAATAATAATAATAATAATAATCACCTCCTGTATCTGTGTAACACTCAGCACTTTGCTTTGCTCAGATGTGATGTTCTTGTTGATTTCCTCGAGTCCCAGGAGACGGGGGACATCCCAGGCAGTGCACTCATTCTCCAGCTTCTGTCCATCCACACACTCGTCCTGCATCTCCACCATGTGGAAATCTTCATCATCGTCCTCTTCGTCCTCAACACTTCCCTCAAACCAGGTGGAGGACGAGTCCCTTTTACTGAGACGGCTCATCTGTGACAAAGGACGAGAGGAAAGACTGCATATAACCTCTTTTCTTTCTCTCCATCATCATCATCATCATCATCATCATCATCATCATCACTTTTTCACTCTTTCCATCACACAATATTCCCTCTATCCATGTTTCTTTCACTTTCTGTCTTCATGTCCATCATCTGTCTGTCCTTCTGTCTTTTACTCTCTCCATGGATCTCATTTCTCTCTCTTTATCATCTTCCATCATTCCACACTTTAAATCCTTCTTTATCTGTCTTTTCCCTCCATTTTTGTATCATCTCAAGTGTCTTATCATCCCTCTCTTTACCTCTCCTTATTTCCTCTTCTCTTTACCATCACCGTGTCTTTCAGTCCATCCATCATCCTCTCACAGTCTCTTTTTCATCCACCTGCCTATCCATCATCTCGCACGTCTACTCATTTTTTTTCTCTCCAAAACCTCAACATATTCTCTTATCTCTCTCTTCATTCGTTTCCTCCCCTCTTCCTTATTCAATCTCTTCCCCCTTTTAACCTCTCATGCTCTCGCCTTGATTTCACATCCAGTTCTGTTTCTTTCTTAGAAATAAATTTTGGAAATTTATTTCCATCTTGCTTTTTCTTTTTCTCCCTCATTTCTCCCTCTGCTCTGTTCATTTCTTTGTCTCACTCTCAATTTCACAACCATACTCAGTCATTTCATCTTTCTTTCTTTCTTTCTTTCTTTCTTTCTTTCTTTCTTTCTTTCTTTCTTTCTTATAGAGGTGTATCAGTGGAGCTGATATTTTTAAAGCCTCATTAACACTGTTAATGGCTCCCTTTGTGTCTCTCACAGTTCTGTCTTTTAGAAACAGTGCATTTATCACTTCACACACACACACACACACACACACACACACACACACACACACACACACACACACACACACACACACATACACTCGATACTCATTGCTGAATACACATCAGCTATCAGTGTTACATTACAGGGGAGAGAATATGTGTGTGTGTGTGTGTGTGCACGTGTGTGTGTGCACGTGTGTGTGTGTGTGTGTGTGTGTGTGTGTGTGTGTGTGTGTGTGTGTGTGTGTGTGTGAAAGAGAGAGAAAGAGCGAAAATGGAAGCAAGCAAGAAAGAAAGTTGATGATAGAAAGTGGTGATTAGGGCAGTGGACTTTGGATCTGAAGGTCACAAGTTCAAATCCCACCACCACCAAGCTGCCACTGCTGTGCCCTTGAGCAAAGCCCTTAACTCTCCACTCTCAGTTGTAAGTAGCTCTGGATACGTTCGTCTGCCAAATGACATCAATGAAAATGTAAAACTAAAGACTCTTTATGCAAATTCAAGATGGCCGCCTTCTCTGACCCCG
Organism: Silurus lanzhouensis; assembly: GCA_039877035.1. Taxonomy (NCBI): domain Eukaryota; kingdom Metazoa; phylum Chordata; class Actinopteri; order Siluriformes; family Siluridae; genus Silurus; species Silurus lanzhouensis. Next base: position 464,622 of record JBCEWE010000215.1, read on the forward strand.
TAGCAGGAGATCTTCCACTCCAACCCATGTAAAGCAGATCTTTATGGAGCTGACTGTAGACTTTAGAGACTATATTGTCATTGTAATAATACAACAACATTGTTTTTTGGTAGCTCTCAGAAACCAGCAGCAATAAGAACATTCAAGAATAAACCAGAAAAATCAACAAAATAATCTGACAGTGTGAACATTGAAATATATGTGTAGTGGAACATGGATCTTCTATATATATATTTTATATATATATCGGTTTCCATGTGGGTATTACAGACTTCCTGTTCCTGGTAAAGGAATTATCAAGAAGCTGAGCGGAATGTTTACAGGTGACAGTGTGGTCAGGAAACCTCCTGTAGTGATAAGTCATGATGTGCTGAGTCATCAGTGTCGATGTCGCACGCCTATTGATCGCGCATATCAATCACAAACGCTTAGGTAACCATCAAATCAACGGTCAGCTAGTTCGATGATGATATCTCGACCACACGCTATTCAGCGAACGCAGATTAGCGTCAATGAACAAAAGACGACATGCACTGACTTCGTTTACACAACAACAGCAGGGATCTGATAAGGACAAAGACTTGAAGATAATTAATCATTTACGCTAAAACCTCTCATTAGCATCTGAAAAGGCACTCTTAGCAATGCTAATTAGCATTACAGAGGCGTACGCTGTAACACAGGATGATATTCAGTCTCAAGATGAGAACGTTTTATCAACCGGTTCTGTTCTTTTGCCACTTTCTTTTTTATAAAAGCATCTTTCTTTCTTTCTTTCTTTCTTTCTTTCTTTCTTTCTTTCTTTCTTTCTTTCTTTCTTTCTTTCTTTCTTTCTTTCTAGCGTGTGAACTACTACGTGTCTCACGATGAAATAATTGTTGAAATAAAAAGAAAACTGATAACCAAAATAATAATAAAAAAAAATGTAATGACAAAAATGTAATAGGTAAATAATAAAAAAAATTTTTTCAAAATAAACTGAATATTAGACATTCACATGTGTAGAAAATGAAAAGGGAAAATATTAATTAAATACACAAGCAAAGAAATAAAGCTGTGTAATAAATCCACTATTATTGTATAAAATTTTATGTAATTGCTTAAAAAATTGTAAGAATAGAACAAAAAATTGCAAAAAAGAAAATGTGTCTAATTATATAAAAAGTCTTAAAATATATTAAATGCATTGAAAAACTCATTTTTTTTTTATCTAGTTCAAAATATTTATTTATTAAATTATTTCATTTCATTTTAAACATTTTAATAGAATTGTTGTTTTACTCACCTTGAACTGGTAACGCAGAGATTTTAGCATCTTTTACTAGAGTACGGTGTGGAGTGAGGATCCAATACACAGGCTTGGGAAGGTTGTGAGTGTGTGTATGTGTGTGTGTCTGTATGAAAGAGTGTTTAAGTGCGTGTAAATGAGGTGTGTGAGAGTATTTATATGATCACAATCTGTTGGTCAGCA